>QAXH01000623.1:0-39404 GCA_004335635.1 Chloromonas sp. AAM2 | reverse complement strand
GCTCCTGCCAGGGCGGTGGCGGTGGCAGCGGCGCGCTCCTGACAGGAAGTCAGGGCGGCGGCTGCAGTGGCGTGCTGCTCCTCCTCCTTGGTCATCTCTCGCTCACTCTCAGCTTCCTGCCAAGAGCATTCATCATTTATGTGCTCAACTGATTGCATGGTTCTGGCTGGCACGGAATAATACTACACCCGCTGCTGTGCCTCATACTGCGTGCAACTACTGATACCAAGGTTTTCCCTCCACCGCACTCGTCTTTCAGGCCCCCACTGTCAGCCCACACGCAAGCATATTGCTGACTGTGACTAGCATGTCCACTGCTCTCACCTCCTCCATCACGAGCCCCTCCTCCTCAGCTGAAGCACGTGCCTGTGCTGCTGCAGCCTGGTGGTCCTGCAGTCTAGCCTCTGCCTCGGCAAGAGCTACCTTGGCTGCCTCCAATGCAGCTTCAGCTTCTGTGGAGGCAGTTTGAAAGACTGCCAGCTCAGTCCGCCGCCTGACCAGCTCCACCTTCCAGTCTATGCTAGAATCACGCTGGAAGCGAAGTGCCAGCACAGCCGCTGTGTGACTGGGGGTAAGCCTGCATTCCGTATCCAGGATGACAGAGGGCTGCTGCTTGTGTTCAGTTTTCATAACATTAGTAGCTGTGCAGGTTGTGCCATGGGGTCAGCAACTGGGGTTTGTGTTCAAGCAACAATGCATGTGAGGTGCAACCAGATGTTGAATACGCTTATTTAGCTATCCACCCTGCCGGATGTCGAGACGTGTGCGTGTGTTTGTGTGCCTGTGTGCGCGCAGGCGTGTGTCCATGCACGTGGAGAAATGGCAGGCACTGTACATGCTACTGAAAACGCAGTGAGTGCATTGGTAATGTGCCATTGGTGCTCATGCATACGCCAGTAGCACTCACACAAACGTCTCAAACAGGTTTCCAGCTGTGACATGGGCTTCCATGGCTGCCCTGACCTCTTGCCCAAGCTCTGTGGCTGGGTCCAGACGCAGGGCCAAGTCCATGGTGCTCAGCATGCGGACTACATCCTTGCGCTTGAGCGTGTCGCGCAAGGCCGATGCATTGATCTCTTGTGTTTGGCATTGCAGCACGCTCACAACAGGCTGCCAATCTAAAGGAAAAGGGCAGTCGACCAGCTCGCGCACATCCTCCGGGAGCTGCAAACAAAGAACCAGAGGTACGGCCTTTCAGGATTTGCATTGGCTGGAAAGAGCTCTTACGTCTAGGAAGCAGCAAAACTGGCTGCTTTGCGCAGCAGCCGCGTCCGCTGCATCTACGGCACAATGCCAACCCGTACCTGACACTCAAGTCCACCCTCTTCGGGCGGTGGCGGAGGAGGTAGCTCAACTTTCTTGGCCTTGGGAGGCATTCTGAAGGCTACTGAGAGCGTGTCAGCCCTTGAAACTCACTTGAACTCGCCCTGCAGCATACAGATACTTGGGAGCCATATTCTCAAGCTATTCTTGTTGGTAGATGATTGGGATTGCAATGATTGAGCAAAATAAGCTCGGAGAAACGAGTAAGGTGGTTGGTCGTTGGTCGTGCTGCTTTGCCGAACCCTGGTGCACCAGGCAGGTGATGCCTGAGCCAGGCAACCACTGGGTTCAGCTGCGACAACAGCTACTTCGCCACGTCTTTCCTCCAGCAATCGTTTGCGAGCAGGCTGCAAGCGACCCCTTGGCAGCGATCAGCAAGGTGAAGCGTTCTACATGCATTCAAGGAGCGATTCTGGAGTGACCAAAGCGCAGCATCGGTCGGAAAAGCCCGCCAGGCCGGTGTGCAACTTTTGATTGCGTGTATCCGCTCATCGTGCAGGGCCTGCCAAGGCTTTCCGGCCGTAGGCGCAGCGCACACGTGTGAGAATCATGCTGCCTCGATTGGCGGGCTCGCTGCTGCCCGTCATTGGGCAGGTGGCAGGTAAGCTGCCAAAGGTGGTTTTCCGCAGCTGCAGACTACACAGCAGGCGCATGGAGGGCGCTGACGTAATTCTTTGTTCACAACATGGTGCTTTGCTGTGATGGCACTGCAGGGTCTAGCTTGAGGGCTCTGAGCTCGCCGACTGTACGTGAAATCTCATCCCAGTTGGCCCTCACCAACAAAGCCAACCGTGCAGGGCCAGGCGGACGTTCCTCGGTAAGCATGGCCTCCCAACATGGCATGAGCAATATGAACAGCACTAAAGACAAGCGTGCTGCATGCATATACAAGACTTCCATGTGTGGATCGACCCTTGCATGGTCTGCCCATGCAGGTCAGTGGCATCACGGCCACAATCTTCGGTGCTAATGGCTTCGTGGGTTCGTACATCACCAGCGAACTCGCTGGCAAAGGCGCCCAGGTCATCACTCCTTATCGCAGCGTGGAGAACGACGTCCAGCACATCAAGCAGATGGGAGACCTTGGACAGGTGGGGCGAGCCTCAGGGTCTGCTAGAAGGGTTTCTGAAGTGGTCACATGAGGTTGAGATTTGAAGCTACACAGTGCTCAGCCGGCTGGCCAACAATTCAACTGCAGCAGGCGTGCAGTGACCTAAGCATGTAGGGAGTTCTATGATTTGCGCCTGATGAGGACCAGGATGGGAGGGGTGTCTGAAACTGCGGTGTTGCGTGACAACTTGGTCCGCCACATACCCCACTGTGTATGGTTACGCAAGGTGCACCACACTTCTGACAGGCATGGTTACACACCTACCTGGTGTGGACATCTACACATGGCAACGTTTGGATCTCTTGCATGCTTGTGCAGGTCATCATGCTTGGCGAGTTTGACATTCGCGATATGGATCAGGTCAAATACTCCATCAGCCGCTCCAATGTGGTCATCAACTTGATAGGCCAGCGAACAGAGACAATGAACTTCAAGTTCGATGACGTGCACGTCAAGTGGCCAGAAGCACTGTCTAAGTGAGCACCTGAGGGGACAGATCGGGGGGAGGCTTATACAGCCATGCAGGGCAAGTCAGCATCATGACGGGCATGGACGTGGACAACAGGCTAGAAGGACACAGCTGGGCTCAGTGATGTGCAGCATGTCGCATGTGCTGTAAGCATCATCAGGGTATGGATGAGCGATCACCTTTCTACCACAACATCATCATAGATCATCATCAGTTACGCTTCTTCACGCATCATCAGACGTACGAACATCAGTGAACGTGTCAACACACCCTCATTGTTACTCAGCTGTACGATTCGTTGCTTGTTTTCAGAATTGTTGCCGACAGCCCGCATGTGGAGCGATTCATTCACTTCAGCGAGGCGGCCGCCACTGAGAGCCACCCCTCGCGCCGTATGGCCACCAAGGCCAAGGGAGACAGGCTCGTCAGGGAAATAGTGCCATCAGCAACCATTGTCAAGTGAGTCGCAATGTGTTTGTACTTGGAAAGTGTCTGTGTATACATAGTAGCTGTTTGAGATAGGAGCCTGTGCTCTACGTGTTTGGACCCCAGGCGAGTGATTATTTGAGGTAACTAGTCAGTGGGTCCAGCAACTTAATGATCTAGTTGCCATTTGCCTCAGAGCTCATCACTATCTGGCCTTTGCTTGACATGCCGTTACGTTGGCTGTATTATTTGACTGATGCACACTCGATCGCTCTCTGACACGTCTCTGACAAGTTGCAATCATTTCGTTTTACGACGCTCCAGGCCCGCGCCTATCGTTGGCATCGAGGATCACTTCTACAACTACATGATCTACCAGCTGTCCTTCGGGCTGGTGGCCCCTATCATCGACGAGGGGTCGGCGCGGCTGCAGCCCACGTGGGTGCGGGACGTGGCGGACGCGACCTACGCGCTGCTCAAGGCCGAGGAGAGCAGGGGACAGGATTACTTCCTTGCAGGGCCGGAGACGCTCACGTGAGTGCAGAAGTGGAGGCCAGCTGTTGGCGCAACGCCAGACAGGCAATGATGGGTTGCGTATGTCGTTTGACAAATCAGCGCACATCGGTATTGTTGTCGCTGTCAGTGTGTGCGTATTCCACACGGTTTGTTTCCTGGGCAGCACGTGCACTCATCAAGCCTCAATGATAGCCTCTCATAACAATTCGTATGCATCTTGCATGCTGGCAGTGTGCGCGAGGTGTACGACTTGATGATTAAGACGCTGCGACTCCAGACAGACGACACCATCCACGTGCCCAAGGGCATCGCGCGCGCACTGCTCAAGCCACTGGACTCGGTGGGTGCTCATGGCCTACACAGGCAGTCACTTTGCCTTCGTTTGCAGAAGGCAAATGGATAGTTGATCTACCTCTGGGCTACTCAGTGGGCAGGCCCCGCGTTGACAGGCAGTGTTATGGCTGAGGGCGAAGGTTGTCAAGCATGGTGTGTGTCCAGTCATGTTGACTGATGTTCAAAAGTCAACGTGTTGACCGTGAGTTCGTTGCGGACTGATGTTTTCCTGTGCAGGTGCGTCGCGCGCTGCCCGGCCTGCCCATGGACAACTGGCTGACCAGTGTGGCCTACGTCGAGGAGAGCACATGGGACAGCCTGGCGCCCCCGGGCTCAAGGGGGTACACGGACCTGGCCATCAAGCCAAACAAGGTGGGCGGGGATGGAGCAGTTCGAGGAAACAATTGGAAGGGGTTTCCAAGGGTTGGAAGGGCAAGGCGCTAGACGTTGGGTAGCAATTAATATGGCAAACTTGAGGTTCAGGAAAGAGCAGGCCATGGCCATACCAGGTTCAGGAAGACGTCTAGGGAGAAGCAGCCAGGCCAACCAGATGGTCGTGTGTGGAAGGTCATTCTTTCTTTCTTTCTTTCTTTGGGAATGTTTGCAATGCTGTTAATGTCTCATTCGTAAGTCCGTCTCGCAAGCTGCCCCCCGTGTTTCAATAACCGCCATGCTGTCATCACCTGCTCGGCCAGGTGGTGCTTCTCAAAGCCGCCCAAAGCTACCCTTGCATCTCGCTAACCCTGTAAAATGTCTGTCATTCACTGCCATGCTGGCTTGACCAGGTGACTGACGGCCTTGCCCTGGAGCCGGTGCGCCACTTCCGCAAGGGCGGTTACCGGTGGGGCGACATGGCATCCGTGGCCAAGGACGTGCCAGACACAATCAGGAAGTACTACAACATCAAGTAGACATCCTTAAGCCTGTGCAAGGATACGCTGGTGTCTCATGCTGGGTGTGTCAATTGGGCCGTCTCCGGGCTGTGGCGGGCTGCAGCAGGCTTGTGATTTCTGACGACATGGGAGCAGCCAATGTTGTCTAGGTCGCTTATAGGTTCCTGGGTGATGCAATGCCATCCGTTTCCCTTGCATGGATGGCACTGGCGTGTGGTAACGGTCCAGGCGCCGTGGTTGAATGCAAAGTTTGCTGTGCCCTGGAAGTTGCTCAAGTCATGCATTGGCATTGGTCTACAACTCTTGGCATTGGTCTACAACTCTGGCTGGTATCAGCTCGTCTGATGTTTGGCGTTTGATGATGGGGAGCGTGAAAAGAGTCCTTGCCCGTTCGGCGCCTGGCAGGACCTTTGCGGTGCATTGGCCATTGTTCACTGGGGAAACGATGGTTTTGATGTGTTTGGCACAGATGGCCAAGCGCATGGACTGTCAGAGGAAAGCCAGAATGCTAGGCACTTTTGGTGCGCATATGGCTGCCACATGGCGTTGGGTGTAATGCTCATTTACGTAGGGAATGTTCTTTGGGTTTTCAAGGCTTGTTGATTGTTACCTTAGCTAGGTGTAGCGCCTTCCTGGGCAACTGCGTTAGAACTCACCAGCGCTTAGGCATAAGTCTGGTGCGTCTGATATCTGTCGTGTAATGTTATGTGGTAGAACACGTAGTGAAAATGCTTACGCTGGAGCGCAACATCTTTCAGACTCGCGTGCGGATTATGCGTCACATATTGCAATTTAACATGACAGTTCTCGGATGCATTATGCCAGCAACTAATGAAGCAAGATCCTTGGTGATGGCTGCCGACATGGACTTGACAGTATGCCGATGCCAGCACCTGCATGCTTTACATCATCCCCTTGGTAAAGGCGTGTTCATCATGGCGCGAGCCTGATTATAAGGAGGGAGTGCACACCTACATGACTTTGCATGACGCAATGTCATGCACGGCGCAATGACAAGATGGTCATGTCGTCAAGCCTTGGTCGTGTTGTGTGGCTTGATTAACCACCCAGTGGCCATCCACATGAACTGCAGGCATTGCCGGCCGGGTGCTGCAGGGTGCCTATAAGCCATGCCTTGGCTGTTTGTAGTGGAGATTGGAGGGTGGTCGTGCTGGTGCTGAAAGTACTGCTGCCAACTCTCTGGACTTGTTTTAAGCTCAGAATCTCTCAACAGTGGCCAAGCTCTGGATCTGGTTGAGATCCAAGTCCTAACTTGAGGCCAGAATGCTAGCATCTCTACGCCAATCCTGTTGCGTCCATTCCTGCAGGGCGATTGGAAAGGTGTGAGAACGCAACGCCCGGCGGCAGATAATGCAAGGACACATGTGGAACGGCTGCGCTTGGTGAGGATTGTGAAATGAAGAAAACAAAACTGCTCAGCGCCTCCTTAACATTGCAAAGGCGACCATGTGGCGCGACTGACGGCTGAGACCGTGGCTTTTGTCATGTTGAGAGGTGCGCGCCGTGCGGTAAAAAAGCCGTCTTCGTGCGGTGTATTCACCCCTGCGACATTTGATGCCGCATTGCCGTCTCTCACTAGACACGTTAAGTTGTGTCTTGCTGCAGCTTCACTTCGCATTGGCTTTGGATGAAACGGCGCGCGAGCACTAGTACGGCCGCACACCCCGCACCAACTCTCGTGCGAACCACATCCGGTTTGCCTCCCGCAGCGTGCATGCAAAGCACATGGCGATACCGTGGCATGCTGATGGCCATTGTGGCGGCACTGGCCATCTCCGTCGAAGCTGCGCGCGAATTGGCTAGCGTCAGCCCGCAACCACCACCTTCACCTCCCAACACAGCCGACACGCTAAGCTCACCAGACAAGCCATTCACAGCGCCGCAAGCCGCACAAACTGCAGCAATGAAGCAGGCGAGGAATGATTACACGATGGACGATCAGCAACCACAAGACTATGCCAATCAGATGCCTACGCCCACATTTCCAGGGCAGTTCCCACTGCCAGGCAAACCCGGCTTAGCACGGTTGCCCCAACTGCCGCCCCTGCCACCCCTGCCACCTTTGCCTGGTCCCTCGGGCCCCCGTGTACGGCCCCCAGCCCAGCTGAACACTGTGAATTACCAGAACATCACAAATCGAGCAGCTTCTCCCTCTCTTCCCCCTCCTCCACCTCCCCCTGCGCCTCCTCCACCACCCACTCCTGCACCCTCTCTTCCACCCCCTCCTCCATCACCATCTGTCCCTGCGCCAGCAGCCGTCACCCCTCCTGCACCAAACGCCGTGCCTGTGGCAGCCCCTGATCCCCTTCCATCGTTACCACCGCCACCACCGCCTGCAACCCCGCCTGCCTCACCTGCCCTGCCTCCTCCCCCTCCCACACCTCCGCCCATGCCTGTCCCAACTCCAAGCCCACCAGCAGCCTCCCCTCCCCCCTCCCAATCAAACTCTACATCAGCCAATCCACCTGTGGTTTTTCCGCCCATAGTTCCTGCAAACTTCACAGCAAACGCCACCGACTGGGGGTTGCGGTCTGAAGTGGATATGCCGACATTGTTCAGAGACTCAGGAGCCCCGCCTGACCCACCCAGCCCGCCACCCGGCGCACAAGCGGATGGGTACATTGTCTACGCCAAGCCTCCAGACAAGTCCACGACACGTGACAGTTTCCAGTTGAGGCTTGACGGCATGGATGGTAAGCAATGGGGTAGGGGGCAGGGACCTGACAGGCAGACATTGCAATGTCGGGCTGAGATCAGGTCAGTGCATTGGGTTGAGCACAAAGATTATGTGATGCTGGATGCACCAAGCATTGCAGGAATCAGCACAGTTCGGCATTGTACCGTAAGATCATGTTCCGTACAATGATCCGTGCTGCATACATAGTATGTATGTATTTATATGTCGTGCTTGCCATTTAGCCTCCTTACTGCATTTCTTCAGCAGCCCTGTGCGAGCTTCCATTGCTCTGTCACACTTCAGATATGGTGGTTCTGAAGGGCTACCCAATTGAGCGCCACGTTACCCTTTCCGATGGCTACAAAATCACTAGCTTCCGCATCCCTTTTGGAAGTCGCGGCGAAAGCGGTCCCGCAAGGCCGGGAGACGGGCCTGTGGTGCGTCAGCCCATACTTCTGCTGCACGGCATTTCCCTAGCCTCCACATGCTGGGTCGTCAACAAGCCAGACGAGTCGCTCGCGTTCATCTTAGCGGATCAAGGCAAGTGTCGCACACTACATCTTGAATTTGTGGTGTTTGCTTGGATTCGCTTGCCTTTGGTGCGGTATAAGTAAACAGCAAGGGATCTGCAGCTGTTCAAATCTGATTGGATAGTAATGATGCGGCTAATCCAATGGGATAGTAACAGCAGTCGCTGTTAGCCGTGTGGTGCGTTGATGTGACAATGTCTTGGTGTTGACCTGATCTTCTGTGCAGCCAAAGTTATCGTGCTTGCCTTGGCCCCGTAACGCAATTAGATGAAGCCTTCATGCCTGTTCCCTATGCATCGCCAGCTTGTGTGCCACCTGCCCTGTGCAGGTTACGATGTGTGGATGTGGAACACTCGTGGAAACACTTTCAGCAACGAGCATCTGCGGTACTCAACAGACGATTCGCGGTTCTGGCGCTTTTCCATGGACGAACTCGCATTGGCAGACCTTCCCCGAGTAGTTGACTACATCCTTTCGGTCACCAAAGCCTCAAAGGTGTGTGCTGCACCTATCAACTAGGTCTGCACAGGATACGAATATCACCACTAGTACTTCTGACTACACATAGCTGTTACTTCCTACGTTTCTCATCACATGATCAGCGACACTGTTACGCTGCTGTGCGTATTGCAATTGCATTCCACTTCTTGTCCGTTTTTAACTCCCTGTATGTCAGTTGCACACTATCTGTCTTGCTCGGGTTAGGTCAGGGTGGTGCTGTATCCTGCGATGGGTTCCCTGATGTGGCGTATGAATCTTACTGCTTGCTTGCGGTGATGTGGTCTCAGCTGTCTATGGTGGGCCACTCACAAGGCGCCACCATTGCCATGGCGATGCTGTCTCGGCCCCGGCCGGCTGGAGGGGCACACCCTGTATCACTGCTCATCAACATTGCGGTGCGTGGGTTGGTCACCTAACACCAAGCAGCTCACACACTAGGTCATCACCAAGTCTAAACAGACAGTGCGCCTGTATGCCTCTTGGTATGCGTGTATGTAAGCTTGTATGGTTAAGCGTCTGCCATAATTGCCTTGAAATAGGCCGGCAAACAAGGCACCAAACCTAAACCAGGCGTAGGCATTTGGAGAATCTAATTTCCAACCACTTGCCGTGCGCTGCATCACTGTTCTGAATCATGTGAGCATCGCATACAACGTGGCAGTATCATGAGTATAACATTAACACGAGTATGAGTATAACCATAGCAGCAAGGCACGAACTTGCTGTGCTTTGCTTGTGCAGCCAGTGGTGTATGTGGCGTACATCCAAAGTCCCACCCTGGCGGCCTTCTGTGTTCAAACCAATGTAAGTGGCCCAGAGTACGTGGCTTTGGAAGATGCATAGCAGGCTAGCAGAGAGCAACCAATACATCAGACCCGCGGTGCTGACCATGTCCAATTATGGTCTCTGCTATTAGTCACGGCGTGTGTTTTTCTCTGTCTGATCTATTTCCAAAGAACGGGTGACTCCAGATTCCCATGCTGGAGTTACAGAATGGCAATGACCTCTTGCTCTCTCAACTAGGCCAGGCAATTCCTCACAAGCCACTGTAGTGGATCTGTTGCACATATTACGGACCATTGCTGCACTAGCTGGCAGGTTGTGTTGGTGTAGTGGCCAAACAAGCTAGAAGATCCACAAGGGCTGCGTTAGGCTTGACTTGAAATGGAGTGCGTCATCTGTTGCCTTGAATGTCGGCCATCCTTTCCCTATTCGCTGCGGAACCTGCATGCAGGCCAGCTACCTTCTGGCCAACTTGCCGGCTCAGGAGTTTCTGTTCATGGGAAAGACTGTCCAGGACATGTTCTTGAATGGCATGTGCCAACGGGCAGCACTCGGACCCGCATGCATGGTATGGCATTCGCTCAGTAACACGTGCTGCTTTTATGGTCATTCAAACCAGCCGAGCTAAGCCTAGCTTTCACGTTGTGTATGAATACTCTGTTTACATCAGGACAGCCGCCACAGGGCACGCAACGGATTGAGCACCGCCCTGGCCTCTCCTGAGCAGAAAAGCAAAACGATGTGGCGAGGAAGCAGGCAGGCCAGGCTAAAAGAAGGCTCACTTTGAAGGGCAGAGAAAGGGAGACAGCACAGACCAGCTTATTTGGCAGCGTTGAGAAGCTGATCCGTTGGTGCTGCATTTGCTGTGCGTTTTGCAGGGCGTCACGCAATCCATGTTTGGCCAGTCCTACTACATTTCACTTGCGCAATACAGGTAAGCTGTCTGGTGCTGCTTCAGCTTTCCACTTACTCGCCAGCTTCCCACTTATTTGCAGGTTGCACGTGGAACGTGGCAGTGCAACAGCGTAACTAGGGTTAGGGTTAGGGTTGGTAGGTTGGTAACCCTACTCGTCTTTTGCCTGCAGGCGTTACTGGCAAGCATGGCCTTCGGCTACAAGCTACTGGAATGCTGTACAATGGTCACAGGTAATTGAACAATTTGCTTCCTTTTTTGTGTGAACTTTCTTTCTTTGTGCGCCTGATCAGCTGCCAACGAAATCCTTGAGCCTTTACCGCCAGATCCAACACAATCTCGCACGCCTGTGTGTTGAAGTCACGTGTTGTTCTGTCTCATCAGGGGAGTCACGTGTTGTTCTGTCTCACCAGGGGAGTCACGTGTTGCTCTGTCTCATCAGGGGAGTCACGTGTTGTCTGGGCTGTTTGTACACAAACCATTCGTTTGTTGTCGTACGTGCCTTTTGCTGTCGTTTTACCTATGCCCTTTGCTGTCGTACGTGCACAGTTGTACAATGCAGACCCACCGAGCTTCAACGAGTTCAATGGCGGGCCCGACTATGTGCTCTCAAAGATCGGCGTCTCTGTCGTCTCAATCTCAGGTCCGCCCGGTTGTGATCCGCAACTATTGCAGCCTGCCTGCCGAGATCTTTACACGTGTATTTATATCAGTGTAAATCCGGTGAGCGTGTATTCCACACACTTTTAGTTTTGTGTTGTGTCTGCTTTTGAATGTGATAGGTGGCGCTGACGTGCTTTCCACGCCGGATGATGTGGCGGTGGTCGACAGACAGCTGAGAAGCGCCGGGTCGCTCCGCGGAACAAGCTTCATTCGCGACTACGGGCACATGGACTTTATCTGGGACACCGCTGCGAGCAAGCGCTGCTATCCTGTGATAATGAGTGCTCTAGATCGGTAAGAATGGTGTATGCATATCTGCGGTATGAGGATGTGAATTTGATATTGTATGAAGGTGTAGGAGCATATAAATTCAAGAAGGTGAATCAAACTAGGCAAACTAGGTGAATTTGAAGGCTGCATGGAACAAATCTTGTCGCTTGCATTTTCTGGCATTTCCATTGGGAGTGGGCAGCCCAGGCTATCACATCGAAAAACTGGGGGCGGAGGGTGAAGAGCCTGATGCTTTGTGCTGTGTGGGGGCGGCAAACAAACACTACTGCATATATATATGTATTTACACCAGGGAAGCCGTCAGAGGACACGGAACGGGATGGGCACCGCCCTGGCCTACCCTGAGCAAGAAAGCAAAACGAAAGCAAGGAACAAAGCAGGCCAAGCAGGCCAACCCAAAGCAAAACAGGACGGGGCCGCTACTGCATTGCAGGATTTCCAGGGCTTTGGACTTACCATTAGATGGACTTGACACACATGACTGCGGTTCTGTTGCTCCTTCTAGTGACAGTCCCAAAGAGCTTGACAGTCTCAAGGCTTCAACTCCCTGTTTGCGAAAGCTTGCGCGGCAAAGCCGTACACCAATTTCTTTGTTACCCATACAAGCTTGCCCGCTGGCCCCTCTTGTGTTCGCGTGCTTTGCATCGAGACTGCTTCGTCATGTGCGCCTTGCTTGCCCAGCTATGCAGGTTTGCCAATTAGAAGCGCCATCGGATTGGGCAGCCTGTCAAGCACTTGCCTCACCAGACCGTGGTGCTGCACCGTCAGAGACTGGCGGGTGGTGACGGATTCCAACCGTCCAGGGTGCTGACCGAACGTCTGCACTATCGGCTAGACTTGGCAGCGAGTTTTAGCTGTTGAACGTCGGACACCAGCGCAAGTGCTTGCAAGGTCGTATGTTAGACCGTGAATAGAAAAGTTGAACTTGAATATTGCTAGATGAGCGACGTGATGGTAGCAATGCAAGCTCAGTTAGCTGGTCAGATGTAGGTTAGCTCAAAAGATGTGACGGCAGTGACCTGTCCCGGGTGCCCCAGATTAAGCCAAGACCAAGTCTTGGACTCCAAACAATGCACGTGGCACGTGGCCTATTGTTTTCCTTGTGCGTGACAGCAAATGCAACTGCATCATGCAGATTTCATGCGTTCGTAGTTCATAGTTTGTATGCCGTTGTTTTGTTGTAGTTTGAGCTTGGCAGGCGAGCTGTTTGTGGCGTGTTGGCATTGCAAGGGTGGATCGCTCAGTGCAGAGCGTGCGCGTACAACCTGACTATTCATTTCATGGTTATGTCATGACTGAGATGGTTGTTCAAGCAGCTATACATAGCGGCTAAAAAATGTCGATGGATTTTGTATGGAGCACGTGATTGACAAACAGAAGCACGCACATGCAACGTACCTGAGCTGACCTTCAAGGCACAGCTCGGGTTTGAGGCACAGCTCGGCCACCTGGATGCCAGTGCTTTAGACAGGGAGATTTGGCTTGCTCTTCTTCGTGTGGTTTTCCTTTCTCGGTATGGGTCAGGAGATGATCACAACGGCAGTGCAAGCAAAGGCAAGCTCGCAAGGATTGCACATGAAGTACGTGACCACAGGCGGCCTGACAGTGTTTGCCAACAGATACCAGGTCTGGCCAAGAGACAGTTCTGTTCAGAGGCGCTTTGCCACTGGAATTACCACGGTAGTGTCAGATCACAATTTGTGCCTGGCATCAGCCTTGCACTTGAACCCCATAAGCGCAGGCAGCTATACAGTACAGTAGTGGGCCACCCCAGAAGTGGGCCAGTGGCGATTTCTGCCCCAAATGTCCTCCGCATGCCCTTCCACCCTCGTAATCCTGTCTAGGAGCATCATTGTCAACAGGGACATACAAGGAGGGAGTGCACACCATGTAGCACGTCCAACGCAAATATCAACTATTTGGGGCACTGCTGGCGCACTGACTGTACTAGGCAAGCTCCAGTAGCTTCAGATATAGCCAGCACGATCTCTCTGCAGTGCTCTTGAGCCACCCACTCAAGCCCTCCGGCTGCCCAGTTACCCTGTGTATCAATCCACTATCCATCTCCACACATTACTGGAACTGCCTATCCGGTGCTGCAGAGCGCCGTCGTCCACATTTGCAGCCAAACATAACCTTAGGTATCCCACACCGTTGCTGCAACACCCGCCTCTACAACCCGGCCTGTCAGGCCTGCGACGATCATCATGACACCTCATCTCGTACATCAAGCGCAGCCAAATCTAGAGCCTGAACTAAGATTCTGTTTTCATTTCCCGTACCGCTTGCATTGGCATTAACGTTGGGAAAGCAGTGCCAGGCCTAACCAATCTACTCGCTGATCACCTATGTGCTCTGCACGGGTTTCGTAAACTCGTGTGAGCTCTTTTGAAACCAGATAAGAAGGCGAGATAGCTCAGATAGCTGGTCAAAATCGACTTGTTGCCTGACTGAACGTGGACATGCTTTTGGGAGCAACGAGAGCCCAAAGAGAGCATGAAGCATCGCATGGAGCACATCCGCATCAGCTTTCCATGAACTTTGAAGGTGAGGTCACGACAGCGAACGTCACAAACTGGCCGCCGGTTTGACAGGTGCGCCGCACTCGGAAACGTACGGCGTTGCCGGCGGTCAGGGACTTGCACAGCCTTGTTGAGCCCTAATACTCCGCACTGTGTCTGTGCATAGCCCTTCATGAAACGGCACGTGCGAATTTGGGATGAACCCCCTGTAGCAGGTGTACAACAACCGCCCGCTCTCGCACGCAGCACATCTGGTTCGCCTCCGCCAGCGAGCATGCAGAGCACATGGCGACACCACGGTACATGGGTCCTCATGGTGGTAGCGCTGGCCATGCCCGTCGCCTCCGTGCGAGGAATATCGCGCGCCACACCGCAATCGCCGGTACCCTCTCCTGCACAGTCACCAGGAGTTGCATCCACTCCCAGCCAGCCCTCAAACGCAACCCTGTCGCTTGAGACGCTGGCGCAAGCAGCGCAAGCAGTCCAAACTGAAATGCAGCAAGCAAGAAGCGGTGTGATTTTGGTTCCGCAGCCAGCAGTGGAGGTGCCGGGAGCAGCAACCCGACCAACAGCAAAGGAGGGTGCCAACCCGTCATCTGCTCGGGTATTCCCAACAACGGTGCCTGCACTGCCCGAACCCATGTCGTTAGTAACAGCTGCATCTCCAGAGCCTTTGTCATCTCCCCTTTCAGAAAACATCACCAACCCAGCACCGCGCCCATTAGCAGTAGCTTCTGAAATCAGCCTTGCGTCGAATGTCAGTGAATTGGGGTACCTCGTTTACGCTAAGATTGCGGCGACCAGGGCCATGGAACGTCAGCATTACAAGCTGGAGCTCGACGGAATGGATGGTAAGCCTGTAGTGCACTGGCGGCTGGATTGAGGATGTACTGGTGCCTGTATGTAGAGAACAACATGGTGATGAGTTTTGTAAGTCCTTCTCTCTGCCTATGTCATGGTTGGATGGTCCTACTTGGCCCATTTTATCAGGGCCATTGTCAAGTCAAGAAATAGACGTCGCATTGTTTACACTCCTGTTCCATACTGTGTCGGTTTAGCAGCCCTAAACAGGTTTACATTGCTTTGTCGCACCGCAGATATGGTGCTTCCAAAGGGCTACCCAATCGAGCGCCACGTTATCCTTTCCGCTGGCTACAAGATAGTCAGCTTCCGCATCCCTTTCGGAAGCCGCGGCGAAAGTGGTCCCGCAAGGCCGGGAGACGGGCCTGTGGTGCGCCAGCCAATCCTCCTGCTGCACGGCATCTCCCTAGCCTCCACATGCTGGGTCGTCAACGCTCCAAACGAATCGCTCGCGTTCATTCTCGCTGACCAAGGTGCGTTGCACACTCACTTACTAGGGTTGTCCTGTCAAGTCCTTTAGTTGGTTGGTAGACTTATGATCGTCTAATCGTCGATCGTATGACTGTTAGCCGACCGCACCATTCCCATCCAGTCGGCATGAAAAAGAATTGCATGATACGAGGCCTAGTCGCAAGCTGTATGCAATCTTATATGTTCTACAGGTTACGATGTGTGGATGTGGAACACTCGTGGAAACACCTTCAGTCGTGGGCACGAGCAGTACTCGCTGGACGACTCCCGCTTCTGGCAGTTCTCTATGGACGAGCTTGCTTTGGTAGATCTGCCCCAAGTGATAGACTACATTCTGTTAGTCACTGGAGCGACCAAGGTGCGCGATCTCAAACGATGCGTGAGCAGACTTGTGCACTGCCCTTCGTACCATTCGTAGCCTGCCCAGCTGCGTACTTTGCCAGGTATCAGGCAAGACAGTCAAGGCGACTTCCCATTGCGTTGGCTTTGCAACATTGTTGACGCGTTGCACTGGCCACAGGTTTCCATCGTGGGCCACTCCCAGGGTGCCGCAATCGCGTTGGCCATGCTGTCCCGGCCGCGACCTGCTGGCGGGCAACACCCCGTTGCGCTACTCGTCAGCATCGCGGTGAGTATGCAAGGTCTTTTGGTCGTCCGGCCTCTGTTCGGTTCAGCCGGCGCTTGCGGCAGTTGCGCTAGCGATCAAAAAGAGTAGAGAGCAAGAACGATGCAGAGGTCTTCAGGGCCTGCTCAGTCAGGTCTGTCCGCTGTCCAAGACGAATAAGTAGATTCATGGCAGTACCCCTTGTAAAATCAAATCCGTGTGTGTGATGTCAGAGGAGGCACGCACTTGCCCCCAAGCTAGAAGGGTTTTTGAACAGACAGAATGTTTTGACGGACCGTGAGAGTAACCCCATGTTAACCTAGTTGAAATGTGGTTCAGTGCATACAACTGCCGGACTCGAAGTTTCACACAAGCTTGGTTCCTAGTCCCAATTTATGCTTCCATCCAACCCTCAAGACATAGCCAACGTGTGGGGCAGAGCGACGCCTCAAACCCTTGCTCACTTCTGCCTTCGTGACCGTTTCTGCCTTTGTTCCTGCCTTTCTTCTCTTCTGCTCAGGGTAGGTCATGACGGTATCTAATCTTGTCCCTTGCATGACTTGCTTGCGTTCGCGCTCGGTGCATGTGGACCCCCTGATGTAATCAATATATATGAATCATATATATGAAGCATGACTTGGCCAGGCTAAGCGCAAGAACGGCAAGGCAGCACATCGACGAGCTCAAACCGCGACAGGGCATACAGGGAGAAGCGTCATCAATAAACGCCTGTGGAGGCCTGTTTTAAGGCAAACAACGGCCAAGAACTCAACACATGCTTGCATGACACTTGAACTACACAAATTAGCACCTTGATCTCACCTTGCCTTGCTCTGGCCTTGATCTCTTGTCTTATTATTTTGCTCACCGGCATAAACCGTCATGTTTGTTGCGCTGGGCTTGTCTGCAGCCGGTCGTATACGTCAGCTATGTCCGGAGCCCCTTGCTTCAAGCCTTCTGCATCCAAACCAATGTAAGTAGCAAAAAGTGCGGCCACTGCGGCCAGATTGATTAAGAGCGGCTCCCACTGCCAATCAAGTCAGGTGTTGCGCTTCAGCAGCTTGCATGTAAAGCAGGCAATGTACAGCTTCAGCAGTTTGCTCAGGTGTAGCCAACCTCGTTGAGCCTCACTGAACCCGCTCCTTGATTTCCTGCAGACCAGCTACATTCTCTCCAACCTTCCTCCCCAGGAGTTCTTGTTCTTTGGCAAGTCCACACAGGCGCTGTTCCTGAACGGTCTCTGTCAGCAACCAGTCGCCACGGCAACCTGTGTGGTGCGCGCTCAGATTCAGCTCCTATTCCAGTCACTGCAATCCTTCTGCTTGGCTGTGCACGTCTTAGTGCCGCGCACTATCAGTGCCGTCTCCAGCTCTTAGCCGCTACGCTATCGCGCACAATTCTCATACCCATGGCTGCTTGTCCCGGTCAAATTTCAACGACCCTGGAGCCTGCTGTTGATCTCTCCCTGCACCACGCCTTCCACGTGCTTGTGCACCGCAGCAAGCGACGCAGTCCATGTTCGGCCGATCCGACTACATCTCGCTCGCACAATACAGGTAACAGTCTGGGTAAGACATTGATATCCGTCTAACTACATGTTTGCCTTTGTGCTCTTATTCCTAAGCTGTCAAGACCGGTGCATCAGACCGCTGTTACAGATCTTGCCTTCAGGTGACCACCAGGCTCGCCAGTGTGGCACGGCATATGCAATGTGCACGCAAAGTGCTTGGACGCTGTGGCCTTCTTTTTTAAATTGTTGTAACATACGTCGGTTTTGTATGCAGACGTTATTGGCAGGCATGGCCATCGGCCACCAGCTACTGGAACGCTGTACAATGGTCACAGGTGAGTGAGGCTGTACAATGGTCACAGGTGAGTGAGGCTGTACAATGGTCACAGGTGAGTGAGGTACTTGGTGCAAGCAGCTACAGAACAACGAATGACCCGACCTACCCTGCACAAGCAAGCAAAACAGGGCAACAAAGCATGCCGCCTAGGCTAAAGTCCAATTTCAACAGCAGGCCAGAAGAGCAGGCTGGTCTCGGCGCAGAAATGCGCATGAGCATTGCATGAGCATCGTATGGCAGTACATCGTCTGGCAGTACAGTTCAGTTGCTGTGCACCCTTGCATGCCAATTGCAGTTGTACAATGAGAGTCCACCGGCCTTCCGCGAGTTTGACGGCGGGCCCGAGTACACCTTGACACGGATCAACGTCCCTGTGTTCTCAATCTCTGGTGCGCATCTGGTTGCAGTTGGTTGCTAGTCAGCATGCCACAATGAATCCAGACATCAGAGTCTTTGAATCATGCCTGCTGCAAGCAAGCCTGGCGGCCTGGCACACCCCAACAGCATGCTATTGTGCCTTGCATATGCACTGTCCATTACACACGTTAACAGGTCTCAATCACTCAGGCTAGTAGTTGGTATGATATCGTGGCACCTGTCCGTGCGTTAGCCTTTATCTCCTGCTGCCATAGTGCTGCTTGGTGCGGCAGGTGGCAACGATGTGCTTGGCACAGCCCTCGAAGTCGCACTAGTCAACAAGCGGCTTAGGGAAGCAGGGATGCTGCGTGGGACAAGCTACATCCCTAACTATGCGCACATGGACTTCATTTGGGATACAAATGCCAATCACGTCTGTCATCACATGGTCATCGATGCCCTTGAACAGTAAGACCAGCAAAACGCATACTTATCCAGTCGACACGCCTATGGAGACAATAACTGACGCTTACAGTATCAGCCCTCGTACAGCATACTAAACGTCTACAGTGTCCACTTCGTGTGGAGACAGCAATCAGCGCTCCCACTGTCACTGCCGCTTGCAACCGCTGCTCCACTTGATGCTGCATAATCCATTTTCTTGCTTGCAGATTTGCGAACTAGCAGGTGGACCTGCGTCACAAGGACACGGAATTATAGATCAGTGTATGCTTGCATCCCATCAGAAGCGGTGTTTCATGGAGCAGCCATAGACGGGATAAATAGCTTGACAATGATGGCATGAACTGGTTAGATTGCAATAGCGTCATACCGATGAGACGGCGTGCATGCGAGTGTCAGGAGGTTGCCAAATGATCTTGACTTAAGGACCAGCACACGTATTGTGACGAGCATGCGTCTTCCTTTTGATGTGTGCCTCGAGAGTGATCAGGAAATTGACCGTATTGTTTCAGCATGTGTGCCGCATGGGCACGTCATGAAGCACCACCTTTCTGCGTTGTAATGTTGGTTTTAAAGCACCAGGTGCGTTATAGCATTCAAACATGATGTTGGTTTGGTGGATGAGTGCCACTGCATCAGAATGAGTTCTTTGTGCGTCATGTTTGAATGGGCTGAACAGGGCTGTTTGGCAGAGCTTGGCAGAATTGTTTTTCGTGTTCTTTTTGCTCTTCTGACCTTCACCGTTCTGGTACACTGGTAGGTTCTTTCTTTCCCATTCATCTTCTGCTTCGTCTTTGTTGATCACAGCTTCTAGTCTCGCCTCAGGCAGTGCTTAGTAGCAATCGCATGTGGTATAGTACCATCTACCTCCTATTTATACAAGACATACAACATGCAAACATTGGCTGCTGCATCAAGACATAGTCGAGACACTGTTTGAAGAAGAAGAGCTACACTTTCAAAAGGCACTCCCGCCATATTGTTTCTTGTCTCGTCCATGGCAGATCATCGAATGGTTATTATGTTGTGTCAGGCTGGCAAACTCCTTGTACTTTGCTTAATCTCTGATTCAAGTGCATAGACAATCGATCCATGCGATACGATGAAAGCCTTTAGGGCCACTGTATGTATTGATTACATCGGGGGGCTCACATGCACTGAGTGCGAATGCTTGCAAGCCGTGCAAGAGACGAGACTGGATACCGTCATGACCTACCCTGAGCAGAAGAGGCAAACTTAAGGCGCAAAGAGCAAAGAACACGGAAGTCGAAGCAATTTGGACAAACAAAGGCGTACTGCCAAAGGCTGTCAGACATGGGTTAAACAGGCGCAGCTAGAAACAAAGGACGGGAAATCAAGTATGGGCCTAAGATGGCAAGCCTGGCAGTGGCTACGATAGCTGACAGGTGTTTGACGGTTGACGCTGGAAACAAAGGATCAGCAACAAAGACTGGGCCTGAGTTGGCGACCGCGCAGGGGCCTGACATTTCATAGGGTGGTGGCAGCCTGAGAGCAAGCCGGCCATCGAGCAGGAACGAAGGGACGAAGGGATGGTCATGACTAAGCAGCCAAGCTGTGAGTGACACAGGGTTAGCAATCACGAACTCCTGCAGATTGTGCCAAACAAGAGCCACAGCTGTGTTGGCCACTATTGCGACAGCAGGCAGCGGCCCTGCCATGCGCTGGCCAGGGGCCGGTGGCTGGCCAGCCCAAACATATCGGCGCCCAAAACATTTAGGGCTGACAGGCAGGTCAGGGTCCAAACTGCTGGTCTGAGTGGGGCTGGGGGCTGCAGGAGCCACAACGCTGCTTGAGGCACGTCCGGCATACCGAGAGCGGCGGAAACCTGCAACTGAATCTCCACTGCTGCTGCCGGCTGGTTGATGGGAGCGGGGAGGACGGGAAGCAAGGGCATGTCCAAGGTCTGACGCGCGCCCCAGGAATGGAGTCCACGGCCATGCACCACAGTGTCTCCTTGAGTGCGTTGGCGCAGGGGTGGCGCCATGCAGCAGCAAGGGCCCGACGGAGCAGAGCAATTGCAGAGTTGACTGTAGCGTGGGTTGCACGGGGGATTGCTGCAGCAACATAGGCTGCATGCAAAGCGGAGCGCGTCTGAGCGATGTTTGATGTCAGGAGGAGCGTGCAATTGCGGACTGGATGGCCCTGGTGGTGGGTGTGAGGCCAACGGGAGGACCACCTCAGCCGTGACCACCCCTTTTGTTCCTGCTCTACGGCTGCTGTCACCCTAGGAACGACCAAACAGTGGTGGTTTACCCTTTGGCTGTTAGCGAGGTCGTAACCCGCCCATTCTATGCTTATGCATGCAACACTACACTGACAGAACAATCGGGCCCCACACAGTCATCGGACCGCTCTATACAGTGTAATTTCCTGTCAACCATCAATCGCATACTCTGGCCACGCGATGGGCAATGTACGGATTTACATATTTGAAGCATTTGCTGATAAGAGTGCAAACAACACACGCTGAACAGGCAACATGAAATCAGCTCATCATTAGCTTGCACTGTGCTGACATTGCCATTGCAAGGGCGCGACAAGTGTTGCCAGGTTGTGTCGTATCTCATTCCTCGACAACGGCCTTCCCCGTCGGCGCCGTGCGTTGCCGGCAAAGTTGGTGAAGATGGGCGCACATGTCGAGATTTCCCCGTCACCTGTCAACTACATATCCTCGTCCTACAGAACAGTGTGCAGCTGTGAGAGTTGCACCCACCTGTCACTAACTTTGGTCATGCCGTGGCCGTTTCCCGCGCGATGCTCACCCCCTACAGCCTTGGCCCACTTGCATCATTTGCTCTTAGACTGTTGTTTTGGTGCCATCTGCAATGTCTCTCATGAAGCGGCGTGCGGCTCCACAGCCTGCGCTAGTGCGAACCACATCCGGCTCGCCTCCCGGCGCCTGCGTCCAAAGCAGATGGCGGTACCGAGGGATACTGTCGGCTATCGCCGTGGCTCTGGCCATTTCATTAGCCACGGCGAGTGAATTGACTACTGGACGTCAACCGCTTCCCAAGGCAACGCCAGTGTCTCCGCCTCCAGGCGTTACCGTCCCCCCAGATCAGCCAGCAAACACAACAGTGCCTTCAGCAGCCGCGTTGATGAAGCAAGCGAAAGACGATGAGGAATACATAGAGCAGCCAGCGGACGACATCACTTCGCGCAAAGCAAATCAATCCAGTGGCGACAGGCTGGCGCCGTCAAGTGTCGCATCGGACAGGCCGACTCTGATTTTGCCGCGTTTAGATAACCTGTTTGACATGTCCCGTACAGTACGTCGTCCCAAACCTTCAGACACCGATTCAGGCCCTGATGTGGTCGAAGGATCGTTCGTATACGCCAAGCCACCGGCCAAGTCAGCTGATGCCATGGCTGCCCCAATGACAATTGATGGAATGGAAGGTACGTCAGGCATTGTCATTTTGGGGTGGGTGGGTTGCCTGGGAATTGTTTGCGGGGGCACGTATGAACCATGTTAACTACCAATGTGTCCAATGCAAGCCAACGTTGACTAGGCAGGCAGAGTACCTGATTTGACATGACATTTACAGATACGAGTGTGACAGTCGCTGGTTTCAGTGCGTGCTAGCCGTAGTACCATACCAAATGACCCGAAATGTTCCATCCTATCTAACCTCAGCTTACCCTCGTGCTTGTGTTAATGCACGTAGCCATGGTGGTGCCCAAGGGCTACCCGCTCGAGCGCCACGATGTTGTGAGTGACGGTTACAAGATTGTCAACTTCCGCATTCCGTATGGGGCCCAGGGCCCCAGGGCTTCGATGAAGTTTGGAGCAGGGCCCGTCTACCGTCAGCCCATCCTCCTGCTGCACGGCATTTCCCTCTCTTCTACTTGCTGGGTGCTCAATGAGCCAGAGGAATCTCTCGCGTTCATCCTTGCTGACCAAGGTGTGTGTTGTTGGCCTGTAGTTCTAAGTGTACCGCAGTTTTCAGTGCGGTTACAGTACCATCGTCCTTACCTGCTCACACACGTAACACTCTGGCTGACCCTAGGTATTGACCATACTCTCATTTACCCTTTTTCAATTATTTATCCGATTTTCAAACACGTCAATGAGCAGCTGCCGCACGCCTGCACTTTGTCGCCTACCGCGGCCCCTGTTTATATCTGATGCACGCTTTGTCTATGCTCTGCCTCGCCACATTCTGTGTGCAATCTCCTTCGTTCTACAGGTTATGATGTGTGGATGTGGAATACTCGCGGCAACACCTTCAGCCGAGAACACGAGCGCTACACGACCGACGACTCGCGCTTCTGGCGCTTCTGCATGGACGAGCTCGCGTTGGTAGACTTGCCTCAAGTGATCAACTACATTCTGATGGTGACTGGAGCTAAGAAGGTGCGCATGTGCTGGTAACGGGTGGTAATGTACACGACTGTTCCGGTCAAGCTGTCCAGCGAGAGAAGACAGACTTGTGCGCCGCACCAAGAGCCGGACTAATCCCTTACATAGTTATTACACCAGGGGGGCCTGCATGCACCGAGCGCAAATGCTAGCAAGCCATGCACAAGACGAGGTCCCTTTCGCGTCCGATAGTGACGTGCAGGTCACACTTGTCACTCCGGCGTCTTCTTGTGCATGCCGCAGGTGCCCCTGGTGACTCACTCCCAGGGCGGCGCCATCGCAATCGCTATGCTCACGCGGCCCCGTCCTGCCGGCGGGCAGCATCCTGTGTCACTCGTGGTCAACCTTGGGGTGAGCGGTCCTGCAACCGCGTCTTGGATAATATCATATTAGAAATGATAAAATGAGTATAAAGTAGGTGCTATCTTCGCTCTGCGCGGACAGGTGTTATTGATGACATTAAGGGTGACCACGTGCACCGAGCACGAATGCTAGCTATAGTTATCTTGCTGGCCACGTGAGTAGTTGCTTGGGCAGGAGCTGTACATGTATATGGTTTACATCAGTGGGGGTGCATATGCACCGAGCACGATCGCTTGCAAGCCATGCAAGAGACGAGACTGGATACCGCCCTATCCAACCCTGAGCAACAGAAGGCAACTTCAAGGCGCAACGAGCAAAGAACGCATACATGCATTAGTGCGCTGCTTGGGCCAGGCTTACATTAATACAGCAGGTTCATTTGTCGCGGCACTGCTAGTGAGAACACGTGGGCGCATGATTGCACTACTCCAACCTTGCCAAATGGCCTGCTCGCAGCCCGTGGTTTATGTGACGTTCATGAAGAGCGTCACCCTAGCGGCCTTCTGCGTTCAAACCAATGTAAGTCTGGGCTTTGACGTTGTTTGACCCATTGGGTTCAGAAGACCAAGGTTGAGGTGACCAGCACTCCATTGAGCGCAAAGGGCCACAGTGCAAACATTGCCAACAACTGTGCGGCATGGGCACTTAAGGAACAAACCTTATTATCTTCTGGTTAAATGGCACAACTGTGAGTTGGCACACACACACCTTGTGCAATCGCCTGCCCTGCCCTGCTATATATATGCCCTGCTGCCTCCGCAGGCTAGTTACTTTCTCGCAAACATGCCGCCATCCGAGTTTTACTTCATGGGCCGGACTACGCAGACCATGTTCCTCAGCGGCGTGTGCCAACAAGTGCCGGCCGCACCAGCTTGCAGGGTGCGTACAATACTAAACTAATAAACAATAAAACAACTAAACAAACACTGTGTGCTCACTACTAAATGATCGGAGCATTCAATTCAATCCTGTCCATGGTCCGCTGATGAATGATCGCAGTGTCTGGCTGCGTGGGTGACATGTGCATCCCTTCACATGCAAGGATTCCCAGCAAGACTGGTAGTTGTTCACTCACACCCTAACCTCCAAGCGATGCAACTGCAAGTGTCATGTCATGTCATGTCACTCGACCAGTTCATATCATGTCACTCGACTGGAGTCTGAAAAGTGTGCACGTGCTTGCGGGTTTGATTCGTACAGCAAGTGACGGAGTCTCTTTTTGGCGACTCGGACCACATCACAAACACACAATACAGGTGTGCGTCAGAGAGGAAGCAACACATTGGCCATGCACGTGCATGGTGGACACATGGCCAGTCAAAACGACTCATTTGCTAGGCTGGCCTTGCGCAGAAACCCACATAAAAGCATGCATGCACAAGCCTGCGCCAAATAGTAATGGAAAAACAGCACATGCGAGCCAACCTTCAGTTTCATGGAGGAACATATTTGAAGACCCACACTGTATCCTCTGCAAGAGTGGAGGCCAGAAGCTCCAAGGAGTGATGAACAGATATGAAGACCCGCGTATTGTGTCAGCTGCACTAGTTACTACCCTCTTCTTCGGACAGAGAAGTGCACCATTGGCTGGAACTTGATGCAAGCTCAACCCCCTTTCCAAATGCAGGCGCTGCTGGCAGCAGTGGCCTTCGGCCACCAGCTCCTGGAACCCCGTGCAGTGGTCACAGGTGAGAGCTGCAGTGGTCACAGGTGAGAGAAGTGTGGCAGTGAGAACACCACCAACACCACAAGTGACACACAAAGTGCTCGCCAAGGGAAAGCAGGCGGTATTTACCATTACTACTCATTTGCCTTCAATATATATACTTTGGAAGGCCCACATGTACCGAGCGCAAACGCTAGCAAGCCATGCCAGAGACGAGGCTGGACGCTGTCCTAACCAACCTTGAGCAGCAGAAGGCACAAAGAGCAAAGAACACAGAAGTCAAAGCACCGTTATTTAAGGTCTACAAGGTGTACTGTGTGATGCAGCTATACAACGCAGTTCCACCTGCCTTTCGAGAATTCAACGGTGGGCCTGAGTATGACCTGACCAAGATCACCAACCCAATCTTCACGATTGCAGGTAAAAGGCTCAAATGCAATCTTACTGGGTTTCACTGTCGCTTGCTGACAAGTTGCTACGCCTCAGTCGATCTCAAGTCGTGCAGTCCAAATGCAATGGTTGGTTGCCAAAGCTCCACACTCATGCTCACAAGGTGTCCAAGGTTGTGTCCAAAGTTCCCCATCGCCAGCCCAGCTGGTTGTGTTCTATCACGTCAGGTGACAGACCTGGGTTCAAATCCAGGTGCCGATGTGGTTATCCAGCTTGCTGATGCGCGAGTCTGATCATTCCTTGCTTGGGGTGGGTCAGGGCGGTACACATCCTGACCCGTGTCATGTGACGGCTTCCCTGTAGTAACAATGCCTTCAGTCCTCACCAGCAATGCCTGTGCTATCAGTATATATATATATATATATGTATTATTATTATTATTATCATTATCATTATCATTGTCATTGTCATTGTCATTGTCATTATCATTATCATTATCATTATCATTATTATTACTATTATTATTACTATTATTGTTATTATTATTATTATGTGCTATCAGTTGCCCGTGTGTCCACAGCCTTGGGACTGCCTTCCCCACCGAAGGCACTGTGTCAGAGTGTTCTTTGTTTTATCACCAAGAACACATGACTTAGCCTGTGTGCGTTCGGCAGGTGGAAAAGATGTGATGTCCGCGCCAGAGGACATCGAACTGAGCAACTCACGCCTCAAACAGGCGGGAGTGCTGCGGGGGGTGCACGTCATCCCAGACTATGGGCACATGGACTTCATTTGGGACAGGGAGGCGAGCAAGATCTGCTACACACACGTTAGCGACGCGCTGGACCGGTGAGCAAGTGTGGAACGGTTTGGCAGGGTTTGGCCTTTCAACGCCAGTGCTGTTCTTACGTGAGGATCTACTACCTACATCCTGCGCATTCAGCTGCACGGTGTACCTATGCATACACACATTAACTCTACAGAGAGATTACCCACATGCAATAGCGCCATGACGAGTTCCGGACAAGCATTGATTGCTTCATTTGCTTGGCTGACCAATGCCTATCTGGCCCTATCTGTGCTGTGTGCAGGTTTGCCTTTTAGCTCTTGGCGCTGTGTGTCTCGCTCCGGGTCTGCAGCTCTGGTGATGCGGCACCGCTGGCAAATCGTGACCAATCTGCAGCTGTGGTCGTCTACACCAGCGACTGGGTTCGTGACAGCCCGTGCCAGCAGCCCGCATGCAGCCTGGCGGGCCTCGGGCCAGGACTATTGCTTTCTTTGCCTGCGAGATGGGCATCTGATTCTTCGTCAGCCTGACCCTGCAGGCTAGGTGCCAGTGTTCTGGGCCCTGCTCTTCGACCCCTGTTGCAGGTTGGCTGTCCCTGACCTCTGACGTTCCGCCGCCCTGTTGCAGCCTGGCTGCCTTTCCCTTAACGTGACCGACAATGCCCCCTGGCCCTACTTGCTTCCCTTTCTCTGGTCTTTGACCTTAGCTTAGGCCGCTCCATCCTGTTTTGCATTCAGTTGGCCTGCCTTGCCCGCGTTGTTCGCTGCGTTCGTTTTGATTGCTTGCTCAGGGTAGGCCAGGGCGGTGCCCATCCCGTTCCATGTCCCTTTGACGGCTTCCCTGGTGTGACAAGTCAATCAAACAGGTTCGGTAGAACGGGTAGAAGTTAACATAAGGAGACTTTTGACAAAGCATATGCAACGGGTGTGGCGTTTGCTTGAATGACATTTGAATGTCAATCAGAGTGACGCCGCATCGTGTTGAACTCATTGAACTCTACTATGGGATGTGAACGGAATGTCAGAGGGCATGTGTCCACCGTCGCACTGGTGACCTTCAACCAGCGCACACATAACGTCACATTCCGTTGATTAGTTCGTACTCATCAAGGACTTGTCAACTGAACTAGTTGTGGCAAAACAAATGTGGCAAACATCTCTTTTTTTGTTGCCCCTAGGGTGAAGCGGACATTGGTTGGAAAATTGTTCACCTGGTCTGTTGCGTGCAAGTTTTGGGTGTGGTTTTTTGTACTAGTTATCTGTGGGGTTTACAGTGACTTGTAAAGACTCTACTGTGTGTGAACGAAGCCAATGCATAGACTTGTCCAATACGCAATGTACTCGATCATTTGCACAGCACGCACGTGCTAAAAAAAAGCCAGGCTTGCTATCGTAAGCAAAGCGTTCTGACATGGGATGTGCTATGCGGCTTACAAGGCCAGGACGCCGGGCAAGACAGGTTAGCATACCGTAGTACGACATAGTCTCAAGCAAACTGTGTAATGAATAGTTACAAGAAAAAAAGATGTTTGCCAGTTCTGGGACAATTCTGGGACTCCCAGTTCTGGAGCAGTTGGTGTGCGACTCCTCGTGTGTTTTGCCACCGAGAAGTCGCCGTTGTGTTGTTAAACGTAGCGACTATTCACCACAAAAGAGGTCCCATCAGACAATACACCAGGACACACGAACAGTCACCACATGAACCCGCCAAATTGTCCCAGAACTGGCAAACTTCTTTTTTTTTGTGTAATGAATAGCTGCTGGATTGGCTGAATAATTGTCAGTGGCCACGCAGTGCAAATAACAGATGATACACTATGTATATGTATTTACACCAGGGAAGCCGTCAGAGGACATGTAACGGGATGGGGCACCGCCCTGGCCTACCCTGAGCAAGAAAGCAAAACGAAAGCAGGGAACAAAGCAGGCAAGGCAGACCAACCCAAAGCAAAACAGGACAGAGCCACCGAATACAGTACACTGTACACTAGATATCAATACCTTTACGATACCAGTAAACATAAGTTCGATGCAAGCGTGCGATGCACGCCAGCATCACTGATCAGATACGGGTTGCCTTCAAACCCCCTCTCAGGTAAGTGTCTGCTTCGTTGCATTCGTCTGCTGGTGATACATATGCCTTGAAACCGTGGTCTAGAGATTCCATCATGGAAATGGCATGTGCTGTCCACCTCTTCCAACATGTGTCAACTTGCTCTAAAGACAACGAGCTACCTCCTGACTCAAGCACAATATGATACCCATGCCCATACAATCTAATGGTTCCTACACACCCATGCCTGGGTCCGAACAACACCAAGGTTAAAGCCGGCTGAGCGGCGACCAACCCTGATACTGCACCCCTGCCCTTCCCTTCCCCATTCTCTGCAACCGATCCACATCATCATGCCCGTGCAGCGGCCTGGTAGCAGCCAGTGCAGAGCTGACGCCGGGCACATGCGCCCGCCCGACCACAAGCAGCACCCTGCCAAGCGGCCTGCCTCCGTGCCTACCCCGTGCCAGGCCCGCTACACGCCTCGCCATGTGACGGTCACGTGTGGCAATTACAACGCCGTCAATCAACTTCGGGACAGCAGTGGCCAGCCAGTGCATGTCCCCTGGTGTGAGGGCTAGCGTGCACTGCTCGTGCAAACATGCAAGCAGCAACTGTAAAACCGCTTCAGGTGGCGCACGTGCTTGTGCTGCTGCAAACAACGGGTTCACAGGCACATCCGCTTCTTCTTCCTGTTCCTCGCTCCCTTGACACCAGGAACCCCTGCCCTGTTGTCCATGCCTACCGCTCTCTGACTGTCCTACGGAACTGCATGCCGTTTGTGCCGGTTGGTCTCCTGCTGCCCTGCAAACCCTGCCCCGTTTTCCAGGCTGATCATGCTCTGACTGTCCGGGAGAACTGAAGGCGACATGTGCCTCATGCAGCAGCTGGACATCTGCTGCATCTCCTACACTTGCAAGCACATCCCGAGCCAGATCCTGTACCTCCAAGACCCGCCGTACGTCTATCCCCTTATCATCAAGCAATGCAAGCAGCACCTGCTCCTCACGGCCCTGAGCCTCCTCTAAAGTGGTTGCTCTTGCTACATATTCCTCTTGTTTAACTACACCCCCCAAGTTTCCATCTCCTTGTGTACACTTGGTGGCATCTCCAGCTATAGCAGCGCTCAGTTCAGGTGGCAATGCAGCCAGCAGGAGTTCAATTGCTCGCTTGCGGTCGCCTTGGAACTCAGCGACCTGGCTTCGTACCAGTACATCCTCATTTCCATCTTTCCAGCCACCATCTTCCCTGCCTATCTGGCCCCACCGCCTGCCACCACATCCCATGCCTGCCATCACCACCTCCCCTGCTTCACCCCCGCCGGCTGCTGATGCAATCGCTCGCAATTTTCTCAGCATTGCTTGCCCCCAGGCGACACCGCCTTCATCACTGCCCGGCGCCCTGCCCATTTGCTTACGTTGAAGTCCTGCCTTCGATCTCGCATTCTGCCTCCCGCCCGTCTGCATTCCACCACCCCCCTGTCCTGCACTGTCGGCCCTGCGTTGCCCTTCCACCACCGCTTCTCTCAGCACCCGCTCAAGGGCCGCCATGACCCCAAAGCGCCGCAGCAGCTCGGCCAAGTCCGCTGCCGCCATGTCCACCCTGCGTGCAGACCATGGTGTGGGGCCAATCAGTCAGGTCAAGCAGATGTTGTGCACACGGCATTCTAGGCCAGGAGCTTTGTCTATGATTTTGTGCCTCCCGGCGCTGGAATGGCAAGGTGCAATTGCGAGACAAAGAAGCCCATGCGGTCAGAGTGTTGCTGACGACAGATGAAAGCACCTCTCCAACTGCAAGGGTGTGAAGTAGGCCAAACCAAGCATTCACCCGGCAATGCTCAGCCAGCTGCTGCATTCGCTTGTTTGACAACCTTCCAGGCTCGGCCCAGCAGTCGTACGGCCAATCCATTTCCTGAATGCACGCCCGTGCGACCCACCCTCGCAACTGCACACCCAGCAGGTGGGCTGCATGTGCCGCCCCCAATTCATCGGTCATGAGCGGGCACCCCGTCAGCAGCATGTGCCGCAAGGCAGCTCGCACGGTTTCATTGTACGCATCCTCCTCATCAACAACAGTGCTGTCCTCCTCTTGAACCACACGGCCACTATCTGTAGTGCTGTATCCTCCTGTGCACTGCTGGCTAATTGTCCCAATGTTGGGAGTGGCACTCTGTCCTTGGCGGCCCGGCCATGACTGCCCGTGCCAGTGTTCCTCGTCCCGCTGGGCCCCGGCTGCCCGCCTCAGCCGCCTGCGGCGCTGCGCCTCCAGCTGAGCCGCCTCCGCCACATACTCCCCCTGCAGGTCCGCTTGAGCCAGGGTGCGCCGTGTGCGGGCGCCTGGGTGCATGCTGCTCTGTGCCAAGTGCCCGAGGATGGGTGCCAGGCGGAGGGCCGCTGCAGCGTATGAGTGCGCCTGCACGGTGCGGCGCATGGAGAGGAGAGTGCTGAAGGCACGTGCCAGAGGTGAAGAGACATGGGAAAGCGTAAACAGACAGGGCACAGGATCACATGGACGCAGTGAACAGCCCTTACGTGTACAGCACCGCCCACATGGGCTCACACAGAAATCACATGCACTTTGTGAACTCCATCGCATCTGAGTCACCAGTGGTACGATTGACGGCGCCCTCATCCCCAAGCACACCGCAATGCATTTGTGTAGCCCTGGCTAAACATGTGTAGTGGCAATCTTGCAGCCCCCAATGTATAAAATCCTGCATGCCCGAGTCGTGGGCACAACACGGCTGACTGGCCCTCTCTCCACACACCCCGCACACTTGCATGAGTGTGCCCGGGCCCCACCTGGCAAGGCAGGGTCTCGAGTGCCACGAGGTCAGGCTGCACTGCCTGTGCCGTGCGCACGATGTCATGGATGTTTCCGGGGGCGTCGTGCACAATGCCGAGCACGTGCACACAGGTGCCTGCGGATGGGCAAGCACAGAACGTTGGTGCTCTACAATCCCAGCAAATTAGCTTGGTGGCAGGGCGTTCCAGAGGTTGATATCCAAAGAACGGCAAATTGGTTCAAGCAGGGAGAGCAAACAATCAAGCTGGGAGTAAAAGGGCCTTTGCTTGTGCCACCTCCTTGACTGATCACAGAATGAAGTGATGGGCTGTTCCTTTTCCAGCAAGTACAGATGATATTCCTACACACCTGTGCCTTCCAGTGTGATGGGTGTATGCACAGCTTGATCAACCCATGTTTGCCTCCCATTGCTACATGCAACGCTGAAGGAAGGATCGTCCAACGTCTCCATGACCAGTGCCAACGCCTCTTGCACATCTTGTGCCTGCTTTGTTTGGCATGACTGTTTGTGTGTCTCCCAAGAATCACGAGCTGCTGCACTGCACTGAGTGTGACCCTTGATGGGTATTGGCTGCTTAAGCACGCATCTTCGGTGATAAAATGCAGCTGCAGGGCATTGGGTTGGTCCGATTTGAATGTATGGGCGCACCCAGATTCCCTGGGCCCACATGATTGTTGTCAATTTTCACTCATGCCTGGCTTGATGGGCAGCTCGTAATGCTCACAAATCTTCTTGATGCACCTGGATCAACATTTGCCTCAGTAACCGCGACCCGTTTTCGTTTTCCTTTGCGGCGTTGTGAATAATCCATGACCATCACAGTGCTGCATGAACTCTCCGCATTACGCTTGGTGATCAAGTCTGTGGCGAGCGATGGATCGCCACGTCACTGTCGCGTTGGCATTGTTATGTTGGACAACCTGCACAGCTGCGCTGTACTCAAGCAGTAGCCCTGTGACCAGCCTGGACAGCAGCAACTTCAAGGCAAAGTCAGTATGGCGGGCTGCCGGTAGTTCAAATCTCGCGATGACCGGTCTCGCCCGACACCCAGCATCAAGTGCCTCGTCATGTGTCCAAACACACTCAGATTCTGTGCTTGTTCCTGTGTCATGCGACGGCGCAGGTTGAAAAACGCCCAGATTGCCCTTGTGGAGTTCTACGCCCCTTGGTAAGACTTGATGTCAAGCTAGCAATGCAGTATCGTGCAGCACAGCGTTTGTGATCGTGGTGCTAGGTGTTTCTTCTGATGCCATGGGTTTGGCCTGCACCGGTGATCTGTGATCCTGCTTCCTGCAGGTGTGGCCATTGCAAGGTTCTGCAGCCCGACTATGAAAAGGCAAGCGATTGATGGTTGAGAAGGTCTGCTGCAAAGACATATAACGCATGTGCAGCAAGGCCAGCTTGACACACAATACCTGCCCTGTGAGAGCTTCAGAAGCATGGCTTGCTAGCTGCCGGGCTAGATACATGTGTTCTTGTGAACGCTGCGATGTTGCGACAAGACTTGACCACATGACCGCCTTCACAAACAGTCGGCATGCCTCCACATGGCTTGTTTGCGTTCGCTAGGTTTGTGTTAAACCATGTGGCTGGTGTACGGATTTGCACGATGGGACATTGCACAGGTTGCCAAGGCCATGAAGGGCTCCATGATGGTTGCTGCTGTGGACGCGGACCAGCACAAGGACCTGGGCGGCGAGTACGGCATCCAGGTGATTGGTCAGGCGTGACAAGGGTCCAGCTCATGAGCAACAGGCCATGATGCAATTGTTGGTGGATGCCGCTCTCTTGTGAAGGCTTGGCCCGCTGTGCCATGTCCCGAAATCTCCAGCAATCCAGCAAGTTCTTTTCTCTGCCCCCAGGGTTTCCCCACCATCAAGTTTATGTACATGGAGGGTGATAAGGTCAAGGCAGTGGATTACCCGGGCCAGCGCACGGCCAAGGACATCATCCCCTGGGCCTTTGAGAAGGCGAAGGTGCGGGCGTGAGCAAGCGGGACAGGGCCCTAGGGTGTGGTACAGGAAGAAGTTGACTTCACCAATCGCTTGCAGCAGACCTTCAATCCAGTTGCAGAGCTGCACCTGCACAGGGCTGCACTTGCGAGCCATTCACAAAGACCAGCTGTACTGGGCACACGTCCCAGCTGTACTGGCAAGCCAATCACAGAAAGTAGTGGGTTGGGTGGAGGTGCATGTGCAGCACGGGAAGCACATGGGAGAGGCGCAGCATGCATGTGCAGCATGGAGCCAAACACCTGTGTTTTGATGCTGGGATGATCAATCAACGCCACATGCAGCAATAAGCAAGGCAATGAGACAGACTCCAGCCACAAGACACACATACTTGATAGAAAGCAGGCAGAGGATTTTGACGATGTGCCTGTGCCACAGGGCCGGCTTGAAAGTGGCACAAGGTTGGAGCCAAAGACGTTTGGACATGTGCTTGTATTTGATTGCTGAAGTGGTGATGGACAAGCTGCCTGCCCTTTGGTTGTCCACAGAACCTCGCCCTGAAGCGCATTGGGGAGAAGTCCAGCGGCAGCAAGCCCAGTGGCGGCCCCAGGGCAGGCGGCTCCTCGGGGGGCGGGGCAGACAGCTTCTATGGGTGAGCCGGTAACTGACTGCATGATGCACTGTGGTAGCCCTAAGCGCAGTATTGGAGTGGATGCAAAGCTTTGCGTCGCGCTAGCCATGCTGATGGCATGCATGACCAATCAATGAATGATGAGAAGCTAAATTTTAACACATGGTCTCCAGGAATGGCAGATAAAGATTGACCTGCAACGCCGGCACTAGGCATAACTGATGATCTCGTGCTTTATGGCAATGAGGTCAATGCGACTCATGAGCTGTGCTGCACTCGGTACGCCTGCAGTGGCACTGACGTGGTGACTCTGACAGACAACAACTTTGCCGATGAGGTGTCAGGCAGCAACGACCTGTGGCTCGTAGAGGTGAGGGGGTCTCAGTTGTAAACACTTGTACGTGTGTTCTCCGGGTCCAACTGTTGATGCTGTTGCCCGTCTGTGCGAGGCTTGTTAAGCATGCCTTTGAGCTGCGCACGTGCTCCTCTGGCTGCTGCACAGTTCTACGCGCCCTGGTGCGGCCACTGCAAGAACTTGAAGCCGGAGTGGATTGACGCCGCAGCAAGCCTCCAGGCAAGTCCCCTTGTGTCTCAACTTGATGAACAATGTGCCTCAACTTGATGAACAATGTGCCTCAACTTGATAAACAATGTGCCTCAACTTGTTGTATGGTAGACCAGAAGGAGCAATGACCTCTGATGCAATTTGTCATCAAACCGTGATTGGACTTTCTGTTCTTTGCTGCTACATTGCTTATTGGCATTTATACGCATTTGGGTGGTAGACTAGGGCTAGATGCATGCCTACGGCTGTCTATCACGAGCTGCGTGCATGAAAGCCGTGATGCCATCTGCACGGCCTGCAGCCGACCGCACGGCTTGCTGCATGGTTTCTGAACAGATCACCCATGCTTACATCTGTCAACTGCAGGGCAAGGTCCAGCTAGCCTGGCTAGCTAGATCTCTCAGTGTTGGCCAGGTGTGACTATGAGATGGGTGCGTGAAAGCCTTGGCACGGTGGAAGCCTTGACATGGCTTGGCTGCGTGTGTCACCCGCAGGGCAAGGTCAAGCTGGGCGCAGTTGACTGCACCCAGCACCAAAGCACCTGCTCAGAGTACGGCGTGCAAGGGTATCCAACCATCAAGGTACGGGATTGCTACCACAGCACAAGTTGTCATAAACATACACATTGGAATGCACGTGCCGACCAACACTGAATGTGTGGCATCAGTCAACTGTCACCACAGCACAGCCTGTGTTCAGAGCACAAAACACGGTGCATGTGCGGGTCGACAATGAATGGGTGCCGACAGTGAGTGGTATGCTGTGAAGAGACACATCGTTTCAGCGACAAGTGTGTGAGTTGAGTCCTGTTTTTTTCTTGCAGTTCTTTGGTCAGCGCAAGAGCAGCCCCGAGGACTACCAGGGGCCCCGGGAGGCGCCGGCCATTGTGCAGTGGGCGACGGACAAGTGAGCGCCACAGCAGCACGAAGGGGCAGGGCAGGGTGTGGGCTGACATGATGACATAGTTGGGGTTGGCTGTGAACATCCACATGAACTCAGGCCCATACCGTGGCATTGCCAAACGGTTGTGTACTACACCAGCCCTCGCATGATGAGCGTCTGACACCCGCACCCAGCCTTACACCAACTTACACGCATGGCCTGGCCCTGCACGGCTTCACAAGATATCCCAATTCTCAGGCCTCACATATCCTTCCTGAACTGCGGTCCCAGTCCTCCACGCCGCATATGTCTATCAGGCTTTCGCTGGACTGTGTGCCATCTGAATTGCCCCTAGTGCCGGCGCTCATGTTCCTGATGCCCTCCACACTCTGCCCCATGGCAGGCCGTAAGACTTGGGAATTGGGAATGCATTCGTCCACTTTGAAATCTGAATTACTGGTGTGCTGTGACCTTAAGGTTTATGGATTTTCCATGGAATTGATTGTTAATAAAGGGCATTTCTCAAACAAATCGATGGGTCACTGGTTTGTTGCTTCCTTCAGGTGGTCCCGTGTGGCCCCACCCCCGGAGGTGCGGGAGCTGACCGACCCCTCGGTTTGGGAGAAGGCCTGCGCGGGGCAGGACGGCAGGGGCGCGGCGTCGCTCTGCCTCCTGGCCTTCCTGCCGGACATTCTCGAGGCTAAGGCCAGCGGCAGGTAACGCCAATGCATGCAGCGACAGGCACCGTCATGATGTGGCAAATGCCAGAGCCGGATGTCCCGCAAGCACCAGCGGCAGTTTGTTTTCCTGCATGGCACGCTGCTCCTTAGCGACAGTGGTCGGTGGTTGCAGTTTTTTTTCCAGCTGGTAGTGCAGCGGTTACTTGTTTTGTCAGCCGCTCACATGGCAGGCCTTGTTGACAGACCGCCTCCTAGTGACAGTGCACGTATCCTTTTTGCTGCAGCTTGGTGAGTGGCTATCGCTGACAGCATGGCTGCTGATTGCTGTGGCACACACCGGTCGTCCAGCCATGATACGTGTTGACAGTAACCTCAGGCCATGCAGAACAAGCCTTCATGTGCAAATGTTGGGTCTACCGTGTGGCGTTGGCTGCAGGAACCGCCACATCGCAGTGCTTCAGAGGGTCGCAGACAAGTACAAGGACAGGCGCTACGGGTGGCTGTGGGCGCAGGGAGGGGCGCAGGCGGGCCTAGAGGAAAGCTTGCAAGTCGGAGGGTTTGGTGAGTATGTGAGGAGCTTGTCGGCGCAAGAACCAGACGATTGCCTATCTTTACGTATCCAGGTTGCCGCATGCCACAGCTTCACAGTAAGCAGTACAGTGGTAGTGTTGGGGGCCTGATATGACGTAAACAGCCATGAGATTTCCTTACTCATCTGCTGCCTGGTGATGGTAACAACTTCGAACGGTTTTCGAATGAAACGATAGTGCATTCATCGATTGTGGAAGTGATCACGTTTGAAAGTGAATAACCTCCATGCAGATGCAGCACTTGCTGACGGGTTCAGTATCCATCAGCAGCACCTGATTACTGAATCACTAAGAGCTTGAGGGGCATTCATCAAGAGCATGAGGCTCTCATGCGGTTTTGGCTGACATGTTTGGTGTGCTCCGTGGCCTGCTCCCTGCAGGCTACCCTGCCTTGGTGGCCTTTATTCCCAAGGACAACAAGTACATTCTAGCCAAGGGCGCATTCGGAGAGACCGGAATCATCGACTTCTTGGAAGGGCTCAAGTTTGGTCGCAACCCTGTCCAAATGGTTCAGGTACGCTTGGACAACATTGCATGGGTCTGGCAAGGCGGCATTCTGCAGGCGCCAAGCAAAGCGTGCAATTTGCTCAGGCTGGGCGGCGCGTGCAAAGGATGGCATCTCCCTGGTTTTGCTGCGAGGGAAGGGTTGCATGTGTGTGCATGCATATGCATGCATGCCTGCCCTGGGGAATGAATCAACACATGGGGAATGGACACATCCACGCTCGCCATCTGAAGCTACAAAAGGCTGACAATCGCGTTTGTTGTTCTGTGTTGTTGTTCTTCTTCAGGGCGAGTTGAACCCCATTGACAGCATCACTCCTTGGGATGGCAAGGATGCAGTGATTCAGGTTGAGGACGAGTTCTCACTGGATGACTTGGAGGAGCTCTGACAGCCACACAGCGCCATCAAAATTCACAGGCAACCACACAGCGGTCTTGTGTTGTTTTGCCTTCCATGTACGGAAAACATTGGAGAAGAGAAACATTGGACAGTGGACAAAAACATTGGACAGTGGAGAGTGCACATTTTGCAGCCCCCAGGGTGATTTTCAGTTTGCACAGACGCAATGCGCTGGCTGTTAACACTTGTTATCACATGATGTAATGAAGGTGTCTCCAACGAAACTTAACCAAACTTGACCAAGTATCATGTAACAGGCAGAGCCACGCAAGGGCAGATGTGCTGATTGGCACTGCAACATTGTTATGGCACTGTGCCTTCATTCAACACAGAAAAGGGCAAGAAATCAACAAAACCACAGGTAGTAGCTCAATTTCAGCTATCCAATCCTTATCCAATCCTGTTATTCATTTATGTTATTCAACAACAAGCTCAGTGTCAAGCTCAACAAACCAATGCAGAAGCTCAACAGCCGTGTCCAGTGTCCAGCAATGCCGAAGCACAATCAACAAGCTGCTGGCTCAGCTGCAAAAGTAACTTGGCTGTGCGACAGTGTCTTAGATGCTGTAAGCGACATGACTTGTGTGACATTTGCAAGGCTCAGCTTTGCAGCCATGGGCTGCCTATCTGGAGTGAGCATGAGGCTGGGCAACTACAACTGGACATGTGATGTATTTGCAACCTGCGGCAGACGAATTGATGCCAAGGTATTTGCGGCCTGTGCAGGTTGCATTCTGAGTGAAGCATTACAGCGTAATCACACTCGTTAACATTTAGCGATTCAACTCAACGCAGCTGTGGAGGAGCCCTGCACAGACATGAAATATCTTGTCTCTCATCATTGGTCTGTCACCACCAATCCGGAGTTGTGGCCCTCAGAACAAAGCAGAACGAAGTCTCGTCAATCCATGCGACTCCTGTCGTGTTGCCAGCTGGCAACATGGGGTTTTCACTCTTTCCCACTCGTTCCCACTCTACGCGTGCTGTTATGGCTCTCAGAACGCAAGCTTCAGTAGTAGTAGTAAGCTATAACGTGGGTTTGACGAACAGCCGTTCACCCCGGGTAGACTGGGCGCCTAATGCCCAGGTGGAAGCACTTCAGTGGTGTCAGCAGCTAGGCAACACCGACATGATTTGTAACAAATCAGATGCAGAGCACACCAGCAGCCAACAATGTCAACTCTCCTGTCTCTGGCGTGTTCACACTCATTACTAATGGGTCACGATTATCGCTCAGAAGCCCCAGAGTAAGGGATGCCGGCAACGTTTTACAACAAGGCTGCCGTTCTTGCGTATCGATACGCATGCCGGTGCAACAATGTATCTCAAACCCGCTGCACATCAAGCAGACTAGTGCATAAGCAGCGCTTGAGAACGAACAAGGGACATCCAACACATTGCGTTTCAGCAGCACGGCTTCAGCGCTTTGTGTGATGGCCTTCCAAAAAGCGCTGGGGCTATCCAAAGCACACAAGCATGCACGACAAGTCGCAACAGGAACAGACTTGTCCACGCAACCCTCAGTTCTTGTCAATCGTCAAAGTTTGTATGCGGCGCTTACAAGTGGACCAAACATCACGTGCTGCGCGTTGCTTGGATGTGAAACCAGCTGAACCAACTGTTCAACGTTGCAAAGTCATGCATACACAAGGATGTGGTGACTAGAAGATCAGCGATGCCCGCAGAGGTCGCTCTTTGTACTCAAGTGTACAAAACCGGACGCGGTTTGGGTGGTCATCGAAGAGCTCACCTTCATCCCGAAGCACTAATCGGCCACGGTCAAGCTGGAAAGAACAAGTGGTCACGAAAGAGGTATGTGATTGTATGCTTTTACTCTGCAGGAAATGGGCTTTGAAAGCTGCGAAACAAATTGCTGACAATTCAATTTGCCTCCCGTATACCGCTTTGACCGACATCAAACAGGACAGGGACTGCTCAGAATGGAGTCATTGCATCACAAGACCAAGGAAAGTGGCAAGTCGCTTTTGTGTTGGGCTTGACGGCACTGCAAACTGCTGCCAGATTTGGACCATGACTGCTTATGCATGGACGCTTGGCAGGATGCCACTCAATGACATGGCGTGGCCGTGCAGTGTTTTGGGTGTTCAAGGAAACCTGATGTGTGTGGGCCGGGGTGGTGTGAACGACGCCTGGCGCGCTGTCTGCAGCAGCGCAGCT
>QAXH01000622.1:0-21249 GCA_004335635.1 Chloromonas sp. AAM2 | reverse complement strand
ATCCACACACACAATGTATTCGTGCTCTGTTTCAATCACAATAAGGAGGCAAGCAGTTTTGTTTCACTGCCTGCTCATGCCAACAAAACTCCAGTCTGTCTGGTGGTGAACGCACACCCCCTACCGACACTCCATCAGATCAGCGAGCACACATGATAGTTACCACAGCCTCAGCTAGCATGACACATTGCAGACTACAAGGGCTAAAGGGTTGAGCAAAGATATCCAGCAAAGAGCTCTGCCAGCTTGCAGGGTTGATGCTTGACTGAGAACTGAAGGCCACGGCCAAAATGAGCACTGCTCTACAAATCCTCATGTTCATAGTCATCCCAATTCAAGGTGCCATCGTATTTTGGCGCAAATTTTGCAGGGAATACTTGTGATATATCAGAGAGTGCGTGGTGGGTGCGCCCACCAGAAACGTGCAACGTGTGCACTTTGGGAGGTCAAAAACTGTGTACCAGTCATTTTGCAACATACTGTGTGTCCCTGCACCTGCTTGTGTGGGCTGATGAGTGCGGGAGGCATGATCATGTACAATTGAATGCATTCCACGCGTGGGCAGGTAGGCCTGTACACGTGCATCTGAGTGGTGTGCAAAAGCTGTTTATCAAACGCTGGCAACAGTATTTCATGACGGCATTGCATGTGCTGCACTGACATTGTGCACTGCATGTGCACTTACCCAGAATGCCTCTGTCTTCTGGTCAGCCTGAGGCGTGTACTCAAAGACCATCTCAAACTGCCTGCCGGGCCCGATGGTACCGTGTGGTGTGGTGCAGCGGAAGGGCGATGCAGAACTGAGGGACGCCGCGCCCGCAGCCTCCCACTGGAACTCGTACCTGAAACCATGTGACGCACGTGGGTGATGATGTGAGGAACTGCTGGCCCCACAAATGACTCCCTGACATGAGCTCAGACCAATTCGAAGGAATGACAATTCAAGCTGTTCAATACCGCACACTTGTGATCTCACAATAAGCACAGAGAGAGCCAGACCAAGCAGAGCCAGATCTGTAGTAAGTTCCTGCTTATTTCCAGTAAGCGGTCTGCGGTGATGTCACAGTGCATGCAGACCTCCATGTCGCTCCGCTTACCCGATGCTGGTTGGGTTGAGCACAAAGAAGCGCTTGGTGTTTCGCACACGCACGCCCAACGACTCAAACTCAAGCACCTGTGAATACACAAACAACCCACTGCTTGAGGGTACAGAATTCACCGCACACACACTTGTCCTCGCAAGTGTAGTAACATGCTTGCTGGCTCTCAACAGTTCTCAGTCTCCCGAGTGGTGTCTGGCCGCTGATGTCATTTGTGCATGTCCCTGCCTCTGCCCACCTTGGTTGCCGGGTCCAGTGGCTCTATGGCTCCTGTTGGTCCGGGCAGGCCGGTGTCCCTGCGGCCCGCCGACAGGTAGTCACTGTCGATCAGGTCGAAGTGGCACCAGGGCCGCAGCACGCGCGCGTCCAGGGGGACACGCAGCGGGGCGGCGGCGGCATCCAGACCGGGGATATCCGCCACCAGCAGCCGCGCACAGCCCACTACCTCGGTGGGTGAGAAGCGCACCGTGATGCTGGCCGTGGCGCCCGGCTGTATGCTCCCGCCCTCGGGGCTCACAGTGTAAAGCCCACTGGTGTCAAGAGCACTGCCATCGCCTGACAGTACTGTGAACTTGTAGCTCAACAGACTGGTGGAAGTGTTGCTGAGTGGGAACGAGAAGGCGCGCGTCTGGAACATCATGGTGGGCTTGAAGAGGATCCCGTCCGCTGGCGCCCCCGATGTGTAGCGGGTGTTGTCCGCCGTAGCCCACACGTTCAGGGGTATCTCCTTGTTGCTGCTGGGCACGTCAACCACCTTAGGTTCCGGCTCCGGTCTGCGCTGTGTCTGACCTTCAGCATCATACTCTACCACCTGGCTGCGGCTATCCCAGTCACCAGGCACAGCAGCACTGCCATCCGCAGCGGCCGGGAAGGTGATCTGAGAGAGCGCCAGCTTCAGGGCTGCAGGGGCCAGCTTGACAGGTACCTGCGACTGGAAGGTGAGTGTGATGTCCTTTGTGGCTCCAGCGGGCAGGTGGCCGGTGGCCGGTGAGAAGGCGAGCGAGGGGGCGGTGGCGGGCCATTTGAAGCGGAAATGCTTGGCAGGACTGTTGTTGCGCAAAACAAACACCGCCTGCCGGGCCTCGCCCAGAGGGGTATCCAACAGCTTTATTGTGTCAACCTGCATGGGTGACATGGAGATGGAGGTGTGTGTGTGAGGGACCTGTCATGATGAACAAGGGTGGACTGCAGGTTCGCTGGTCAGGGTGAAATGGAGGTTCGTTGCTCTGACCAACAGTGCCAACACTGTGCGTGCATGTAGGGCTGGGCGCACAAATCGTGCATGTGCGTCAGGGCATTGACAACAGCAGACCAGAACGGTGGCAGATCAAGCTTTGCCTCTAAGATCTTGAACTTCTGATCTCAACGTCGATGAAGGAAGGTGTGGGTTAGCCATTAGAATGTGTATGCAGTGCGGTAGGGAGCGCACACTGTTTCATTTATGTGAGAATATAGATGTAAAACAACACACACACACACACACACACACACACACACAGGCAACCTGCGGGCTGCCCCTCTCCCTCAAGCGTGTGCACCTTGTTGTCGGGCAGCATGTCCAGCGTGACCTCTTCCTGATAGCCCTCGCCTGTCAGCCGGATGCAGTACTCCTCGAAGGGGTTGCGCTGAACCTTGAGGCGCACAGAGTGGCTCAGCTGGCCCAGCTCCGAGGGGCGGAACTCAGCAGTCCAGCCCACAGAGCGCCCCGGCTCCACCGTGAAGGTGTTTGTGGGCCCGCCCTGCAGGCTGAAGGCGGGGTGCGGCTCAAACTCTAGGCGGGAGGTGGCGGGCAGCTGGCCCGTGTTGCGCAGGCTTATGACGGTCTGTGCGCTGCGGTTAAGCAGCAACCGGCCAAAGGCAAGGAGAGGCTGGCCCTGCGGGTCCACAGTCTTGGGCTCCTGCAGCACAATGGACAAAGGGCCTCGGTTGGCGAGCTGGGTGCAAATCGGTTTAGAGAATCACCCCAGGGTAGCTGGCTCCACCCTGGCTCCCTGGCCTCCCTGGCCTGATTTGACCACCTCTGCTCCCACTTCTATGTCCAAGGCTACGACTTGCAGCATGGGCAAACATTCCCAGCTGCATGCCCTTACATTCAAACCAAACACACACAGCCAGGAGACAAGTGATGGCATCCGTAACAACGTCTGCCCAAACCCCCATATCCCAAATCGTGTCTGGTAGCCTTTGCCTCACCACCAGTGTGAGTGAGGGGATGGTCCCCTCGCCGCGCACTTCACACGCGAATGACTTGGTGCCTGGGTCCGTGCCCCCCTCCACCACCGCCTCCAGCATTGCGCTGTACTGAGCAATAGCGGTTGGGTCAAAGCACAGCGTGGCGTAGCGTGTCTCCTGGGGCGGGATCACAAGCTGGGCCGGGGACACATGGATGGGGAAGGTGGCGGGCGCCTTGGGATCCACTGGAGGGGTGCGCGGCTTGATGGACAGGTTGAGAGTGCAGGGAACCTTGATGGGATTACTGAACTTGACGGTGGCCTGAACACCGGCCCCCGGGCCACTGGGTGTGGTTTGCGGGGGCGTGGTCGGGCGCTTGTCCTTCACGCCCGCTGCAGCACCAGCTGCCCCACCCATACCTCCCACGAGGTTGGCGACGATAGGCCCGAAGGTGAAGGCACGCTCGCGCAGTCCCAGCTGGTTGTTAACAGCCCCTGAAGGGTCGAGGGCTGCGCTGATGGTGTGCTCCTCAAAGATAGATTCCAGGCTGGACGTGTCGATGCCGGGTATGCAGCTCTCTCCCATGAGCTCATAAGGGATACCCTCGGGGCAATCATCTGAGGCCCGCTGGCTGATGCTCACACCCAGAGATTCTCTGCACGTCACCAAAGCAGCAGAGGTTGCGCAATAGTTTGACCATTACAGGCCACGGCCTGTCAGTCCAAAGAGATTTGTCTTGTATGTGTCACACGCAAGTGCATGTGCTGCCTGATGCACTTGTCTAGCATCGCTCAGGCTCTCTGCTGCGTGTGCCTGGATTGGCAGGCAAGTCCATGAAGGTCCTTGCCTCAGGCCCGCCCGGCTCACCTGTGGACCTGCGCTCCCTCGGCCTTGAACACCACGCAAACCTCCACCCGGCCACCGGGCTCCACCTGACCCTCACAGGGCTCGACTGTGAACTGACCAATGGCCAGACCACCAGCCTTGCCACCCTTGGCTGGAGCCTTCGCAGCCTGTCGGGCAGAACACACCACCGGTTTGCTTGTGCACTGACGCAACACAGCACCTCAACAAGTTTTGCGTGAGGATTGCCAGTAAGTCACTGTAGCTGTCCTGCAAGGTGACTCCAGGTATCTGGACTGAACCACCAATGTCACACATGTCGGTGTTTGCATGGCGGCCTTCAATGCTGTTTGCAGAATCATGTTATCCTGTCTACTCCGCACCTTCTTGGGATCCCCAGGCACTGCTGCTGCCTGGGGTGTGGCCAGGTTGAACAGGCTGAAGTCAAAGGGAAAGTCACCTGAAGGCAAACGAGGCATTTCAGTTGTGATGCAGCCATAGCCATAGGAGCAAATCAGGTAGCGTTGCAGGCCTGGGTACCTGGCATCAGAGCGACCGTGCAAGTCATGCACAATATGTTCTCCTGACTTGTGTGAGGCGTCGTAGTGGTAGTTTTTTAAATTGCAGCACACCTGCGTTGGAGATCTCAAACGTGCGAGGCTTGGATGTGTTGCCGTAGGTGAGCGGCCCAAAGATGATGCCGCGGGCGGGCGTGATGTTGTACTTACTGAACACGGCCCGCAGTGACAACCGGATGGGAATGGACTCAACCTGCAGCACGGATATTGGAAAGACCTGCCTTGAGTGATGCACGCGAGTGGGTTGTCCGACGCATGTTTGTCTATCCTATCTCCCACATTCTCAGCGAAGGTACACTATGCGGTCAAAGCGCGTCATAATCGCGTAGTGTGATGCATTGAGCACCTACCTTGTTTGATGTAAGGGGCTCTATAATGGAGAGCATGATGTCCGGTGCACTGACCAGCGTAAGCTCGCGCTGCAGCGTCGCACCGGCATTGAACACGACCTGCACAGTCACGTCCTTGCCCGCGTCCACGGAGCCAAATTCAGGCTGCAGAGTGAAAAGCTCCTTGGCCACGGAGCTGCGCTGCGTGAACTGGAATTTGACAGCGTACTTGCCCCTGTTTTTGAGCACCAACGGCGTTTGCTTGCTGTCGCACACTCGCATCGTCCCGTAGTCAAGGCATGCCTGGCCCTCCTGTAACAGAGGCAGACGTGCAATGCCGTTTGTCAGAACAAGGATCGGTAACGCTACAAACCACGATTGACTGAATACATACAGATTACCTGCTCGGCATGGTTGACCGGTGCAACCGTTCACCTGCTGTAAAACCGCCGCTCAAGCCATACCTGTGGGAATTTGACGTCGACTTCCATCTTGTAGGCTTCTGCCTTGATGTTGATGGGGGTGGACGAAGCGACTCCCAGAAGCTCGGACACATCCAGCACTTCCAAGACCAGCTTGTGCGACACCTCGCGCTTTTCAAGCGCACTGAACTCCACGCCCACACGCACTTCGCTGCGTGCTTCCAGGCGGCCCGAGGACGGAAACACTTTCAGTTCCTGAGGAAGGGTGTCGGACCCAGCCAGGCGCCACTGGACGGGCAACAAGCCTGCGCACGTGTGCATTGTACACATCATCACACACCTTCAATGCAAAATAGGCCAAGACAGAGGCCAGCATATGACGAGATCATCCGCATATGCACAATCAAATCACAGAGAAGTCTTGACATATGTATGATCACGTCTTCATTCGTTCTTGGCCAAGCCAAAGTCCGGCATGTGACAAGCAGATCATTAAGCATTGGCATGTGCATGACCAGAGCGCCAACAATCAGAGAGGATGTGCACGTGCTGAGCGTGTCCAGACCGCGCACTTTGCTTGCTCACCTGGGTTACTGATGAGCATGTGCTGAGTCTCCCGCTTGCCAACAAGCAATCGCTCAAACACCATCCCTTCGGACAGGAGCTTGTTGGCGGGCCCGGATTCAGCGGCCTGCTTTCCACCCTTCGGCGGTGTCTTTGGCTTGGCTTCGGGCGGCGGAGCAGCAGGGTCTGACGCCTGCGCTACGTACGGGTCAGGGCTGCCGTCGTCCAGCCTCACACGCACCAGGGGCCGGGCGCCAATTACGCTCAGGGGAAACGTAACGGGGTCGGGGTTGTCGGCAATTCTGCACACCAAGGAGTCTTGTATCTCGCCCTCCTGTGAACAGCAAAAATGATAGTGAGGGCCTATTCGTAATCACCAGACCTTTCGTTGCTCTACATGCATGGCCCTTCATGCGTCAGTGTTCAGACTGTCCAAGTTACGGCCGGAGGACGTCATGTTGAGCGAGTACTAAGAGAACCTATGCACTTGCCTGCAGTGGGAAGGCATACACTGCGATCTCCTGTGTTTCATCCACTGCCAACTCCAGGTGGTCGTGGGAGAGCACAAACACACCGTCCAGCTGCGAGCCCTTTGAGCCCGCCTTGTCGCCGCCCTTGGTTGGAGCAGCAGAGGGCGCCTTCTTGGACTTGCCATCCTCACGGGGCCCGCGCGACTGCAATCCCAGGTCGACCTTGGCGGGGAACAGGCCGTTGTTTGTGATGCGCAGGCGGGCTGTGTTGTCCGGATGCTTGCCCTCGGTGTAGCCTGCGGGGTCCTTGCCTAGAAGGAGGGGTCCAAACTCAAACATGTTGCTGGAAATGACGAACTGCCGGGAGACATTCGGGGATGAGGGACGTGCCTTGATCTGCGGAAAGCAAAGGCAGCACTCGTGTGCTGCATGTGTAATCCTACAGCAGAAGGTAATCTGAGGAGCGAGACAAACAGAAGTTGTAAGCATGCCTGCTGCAGGGGTGTAGGCAGCCTCAGTCACTTGTGTCTGGGCCCACCTTGCGCAGGAACACGTTTCGATAGTCCGAGGAGATGCGCGGGTAATCGCACACACCGGTGACGGGCAGGCTGACCAGCTTGTCCCCGCCCAACACCTCAAAGCCAAGCATATCACTGAACCGTCCGAGCTCTTCACTCTGCAATGCATAGCAACAGGACCTGGTCATTGGGCGCCCATCACAGCAGCCTGTGTGCGTTGCATTCACTGGTATTGCCAGTGCTGCAAGTATCAGTGGTGTGCAGGCACAGACTAGCAGCTGCTTTACCAGTCAGCAGGCCTGTTTCTGGCTCCAGCTTGAAGCCTGTGTTGACTGGCACCTGCACAGGCCATAGTGAGCCGCACCTGGAACAAGACGACCAGCTCCTGTGAGCTGTGGGCGGGCAGCACCCAGCGCGTGGCAGGCCTGTACTGCGGGTTGAGGACAGACTCCCCCACATCTCCGCCCTTGGCGCCCTTGGCTGCGCTCTTAGGCGACTTGGCTGGTGGGGTCTTGGGCGGGCTCTTGGTGGGCGTGCCCGGAGGCGCCTCTGCCTCTAGTGCCTCCGGGGGGGCAGGCAGTACACTGAACAGCCTGAACTTGGTGATCGGCTGCCTAGGGGGCCGCTCTCGGGGCCTAGGCACCACCTGCACGGACAACCAATTGCGTTCTCACAGTAAAGGTCCGTGTGAGTTGCTAAAAGATGAATGGTCAGGCATGTTCACGCGCCAGGTGACTGTGCATGTGACAGCTGCCGTAAGCTGTTGTAAGCTGTGACATGAGCCGGGCAGCACCAAGCGGTGCGAGACAACAGGACTTGTGGTGCTGCACACATTGCTGATGACCATTATATGCCAGGCATGCCTGTTACTCTGATGTTCCAGCATTGGATTGCTGGTTAAGATCTCCTGTGCGCACCTGCATAAGGTAGGGTTGAGGGATGAGGTGCGCGTCAGCGGGCAGCTCGGGCAGCACTGAACTGCGCACACCCAGCTTGAACTGGATGCCGCAGCAGTCAAGCAGCAGCTGATCCACGGCTGAACCCGCAGCCACCGGCACGTGAACCACCTGCACTGCGTTGTGCGACACCCGACTGCCGTCTGGCAGCTGTGTGCCCACTGGCTTGCCTGCCATGTCCTGCAGCGCGGCGAGCTGCTCTGTCATCACGCCCACCATCAGGCCCGACTCAGCCGCAATTGCCTCTGCTGCAGCAGCCTCAGCTGCCGCCGCCGCTGCCAATGCGGCCGCCTTCTCCTCTTCCGTCACAACAGGTAGTGGCACAGCTTCGGCGATATCAGCAGGCGTTGCGTCGCCAGCGAATGTCGCCCCTGGGCCTGCAAGTCCGGCTGCAGCGAGAGCCGCCTGGTGTGCTGCCTGCTCCTCTGCCGCTTGTGCCTTTGCTGCTTTGCGTGCGGACAAGCGCTGCAAGGTAAGGCCCTTGTCTGCTGACATGGCAACAAGGAAGACCTTGTGGGGCCCTTCCCAGGTGTCCGGGGCCACTGGAGCAGTAGCTTCTGGTGCGCCCTTTGCGGGAGGCTTGGGCTTGGCTTTGCCCTTGGGGTCGATGACAGGCTCACCCAGCTGCACTGGGTTCATGCCCATCGCCTGCAGTACCAGCCGCAATGCTGCTGGCGCGCCCACATAGCTGCAGCGCAGGGTGTCCAGCACCACACCACGCTCCAGGAGGGGGCTGAAGGCAAAGGCCTGGCGCAGCCCACGCAGCAGAAGGTCACTGAGCTCGGCCGGAGGCAGCTTGGTGTGCGGCGCCACCCAGCCTGGCTCTGTCTCCAGCTCTGGATCGATAAACACCTTACCATACAGCTGGTCTGAGATGGTGTAATCCCATGTTGGGGGTGCATTGGGGTCCACAGACGGTGGGGCGGCTTCAGCAGCAGGTGCGGCTTTGCCCTTGCCCACAGGGGTGGTGGGCACTTCAGGCGGTGGTGAGGGCAGGTCAGGGGGTGGTGCCACATCTGCACCCTCAAACAACAAATCGTCGAGTGTGACGGTAGGCAGCCGGTAGCGCTCCGCCAGCAGACGGGCCTGTGTGGTCACGCCGCACATGGCGGTGCCGTGCACAACCACCAAGGTCTTGGCGCGTGGGGCAGCAAGGTCAGCCGCACTCTCCACCCCTTCACCCACAGCGGTAGCTTCTTCCACTGCAGGTGTGGTTGCAGGCGCCGGCTCCAGGTCGCCTACTCCCGGCCCGCCATCTGCCGCCTCGGCCGCTGCCTGCGCTGCCATGAGAGCCTTGCGGGCCGCTGCTGCTTCCACAACCTCAGGCCACATGGGCGCGCCAGGGGCCAGGGGCTCGGCATACATGACACCTGCAGGGCAACGCAGCATTCCCACATTCACTACTTTTTTCGATGGGCTTTGACCCTGCCAGCAGAGCAGGTTTGCGCTTGGAACAGTTTGCGTTTTAGATGTGTTGCGCAGCGCCACCCCGTACTGTACCTGACTCGTTGAACCTTGTGTCCTCCAGTGCGCCCAGCAGCTCCTCATCTGCCCGGTACTGGGTGTCCATGTCCAGCGACACCACCTCCACGGGGAAGGCACACGGGTTCACCAGCCGCACACGCGCCTCAGCAGGGGCCTGCGGTACAGAAATACAGGACACTCAACAACAGAGCGAAAACAACAGGACACCCGCGTCCGGTTGCCGGCCAGCATCACAGCACCATCGTAGCTTGGTGATTGCAACAGTGACAGCTTCCCAACAACCCCACAGACAAGCTGTGGTCTGCCTGAGATGCACTGCATTCACAACGATTGTTAATGTTTGCCATATCGCGCTCTGCGCTGAGGCATGCTTGCTGGGCGTTGGTGTGCGCATTCCTGCCCCACCTGTCCGGGTGTGGCGGGCAGGATGGGCCCGCAGCTGACCGCCCCCGGTTCGAACACAACACGCGGCGTGTCGCCGTTCGCAGAGCAGAGCAGCTCCTTGCCGCGCGGGTTGGACAAGATCTTGATGGGCAGCGCCTGCTGGTAGGGCGCGTCGCGGAAGGGCGCGGGAGTAAAGATGACACGCACGTTGAGCCGCTGGCCGGGCTCCAACAGACCCCGGCTCGGCTCGCACCTGAACGCAGCAAAGCTATTATGATTATTGTTGTTGTTGTTATCATTATTCTTATTGTTCTTATGCTTATTCTTATTCTTATTAATGTTTATGTTTAATCGTTGCCGCCTGCTGGTGGGTGAGGGTGAGGGTGAGGGTGGAGGTGGGGTTTTGCCAGCACAAGCCAACAAAGAGCAAGAGAAGGTCATGCCTACAGTGCATATACTCTGACCAACAAAACTGCATGAGCCAACACTCACTTGAAGAAGTTCCAGTCCTTTGCCTTGGATGACTCCATGGGTCTCTTGACCTCCCACTCGCACGGCACCGGCTTGGCGTTGTGCAGCTGCACTGTGATGACCTTGGCCCTGCCCGACTGGACACGACCAAAACTCAATACCTCCTGGGAGATTTCCAGGTCAGGCACCTGGTCAGAGAAGCAAATACACGTGCTTACTTGCAACATGGACCATAACAGGTTTGCAACACAAGGAACCACGTTCACTGAATTGGCCTTATCAGCTGCTACTCAGGCAGTCTACGACTACACCGCTGTTAGTGCTAGCTAGCTTCTTCCCAGGCCCGACCAGCATATAGTTTTGTTGCCCCTGCCTCAATCACCTGCACGTCTGCCATGATGGTGATGAGCACAGGCGGGGAACCCTTGATTGGCAGCGGCATGGTGAGCTGCATGGGACCCAGGCCCACGTTACGCTTCCCGGACGCCAAAGACAAACAACACTCTATGCTCCCGTTTTCTGGTGCTCCTGGCAACTTGGACACAGCCTCGGGCTCTGCCTTGAGGCCCCAGGTCTCGAGGGTGTTACGATCCCACTTGAAGGACACCGCCTGGCTGCTGGAGTTGGTCAGCTTGAACTTGCGCATCTTTGTGGAACCCTTGATTATGCATCCGAAGTCCAGGAGGTAATGAGCAGCTGCCAAGTCGGGCAATGGCGGCTGGATAGGCCCTGTCTTGCGTGTTGCCTTCCCGGGTGACAGTGCGCGCACAGGAGAGGAGGAGCGTGCACTGGTCAAGGGCTTAAGGACGCCTGTCGCGATCTCAAGTGCCACAGTTTCCTGCCCTTCGTCCTCCTGTGCGCCTGACGCCAATACCTCGGCCTCTAGCTGTGCCTGCTCTGCAGCGCGCATGCGCTCTAGCTCCGCTCCCGCTAGCACACGAATCAAGCGCAGCCGCTCCGCTGCTAACTCAGCGCGATGCTCCACCGGTAGTTCCTTGAAGACAGTTGCCTTGCCCACCGGCCCAGTCTTGCTTGTCTTGGCCACGCTTGCCATGGAGCGGGCCACTGACATCCCCGTCACGGACTTGTTGTCTCCTGCCAGACTGCGTGCATCTGTGTCGCCATAGCGCTGCGCTTGGCTGGCACCGCCCCGCATGGCTGTCATGGGAGGCGATGACTCTCGTGCACCCGCCACATCTGGATCATGTTGCAAGCCTTTTGTACGAATTTCCTTGATGCATTCGTCGTACACGTTATCTGGCATGCGCGGCAGGCTAAGCAGGACTGCTGGGTAGACGCCTTCAACTGAGAGCTGCATGGGGATAGGGTCAAAGTGTGCCAACTCGACCTGAAGGGTTTCTAGTAGTCGCTGTGGCACGCCAGGCAACACGCGCAGCTTCACCACTGCCTTGCTGCCCGGGCCAATGATACCGGACTTGGGGTGGGCTGTCACAATGGATGGGCGGGACAGCTGCTGGGTGTTGATGTTGAAGTCAAACGGCACCTTGCCCTGCGAACAACAAACCAAAAGGCAACAGTGGTTGTTCTCTGTTACCTGTCTGTTGCCTCTCTGCTACCTTCATGCTTCTGTCATCTCATTTGGTTTTGAACTGCCATTCCAGGTAGGCATCACGATAAATATGGTGCAGCAGTTTGGGGTCAAGACACCCAGGTGCAGCAGGGTGCAGATGCCTGTTCCGAGTGCTGGCACAGGCAGCAACCCTGAAACAACATGCTTAACAGGGCGATTAATGGCAGCGCAGGTTGAGTTACTGCACCTGGTTGGTGATGGTGACCTCCTTGTCCACTGCCTTGGTGAAGAGCTGCTGCCCCATGTCGAGGAACTGGGGCTCTATGGAGTACTTGATGTTGTTGGACTCGCCAGACATGGGCACCTGCAATACAGCCGAAGCAAAGCTCATGATCAACAACCGTACCATGTCCACATGGCTCAGTGCGGCATGCTGACCAGCTCACATGCCCGGGCATCCTTGCTGCATATTGCTGCGTATTGTACTATTTCCATTCAGAATTAGTACTGCATTCACACGCGTGGTGATCCGTGCTGCTGCATATTGCCACTCGGGCCACACATTGCTTGTTAAGGCTGCCTTGCCGGCCCAGGCCCATGCATTAGCCTACCTGGTATGTGGGCCCTCCCTCAAGCATGCACATGGCCGTGACCGATGCCTTGACCCCCGGGTAGGCGAAGAATGAGAGGGAGGTGGAAGCCGCCTCCCCTGGCCGCAGCACGCCCTTGATGGGGAGGATGTCAAACAGCTGGATGGCGGGCGGCTTGGGCTGACGGGCCGACTTGAGGCTGATGCTTGCAATGCTGTTGACGTCCTCCTTGAGGCTGTCCTGGTCCCAGGCCCACCGGTAAACCACATCCACAGCGCTGGTGTTGACCAGTTGCAGGGTCTGGCGGGTGGTGGTGTCGGAGAGGCAGGAACCAAACTCCACACTCGCCCTGTCAAGCGACAGGTTGGGGTAGTCCATGTGCCCAATGAGCTCCACACTGTCACGCTGGGGGTTGTCAGCGTATGTAATCTGCGAGTAAAAAGCAAGGGCAGGGCAGCATTCAAGCCAGGGATGAGGACTGCTGAATGCTGAGGGGCCAAGCCCGGGTAAGGGAGGGACAAGGCAGGGTAATGCTTATTCAGCTCGTGTTTGGCATGAGACAATGCAACAGACGACAGCAGGACAAGAGTGTGTTGGGATGAAAAGAGCAGAGCAAAGCCATGACATGCACATTTGAATTGCGCAGAGGTAAAGTGTGGCTGCCTACCTGCAGCTTGTTCTTGATGAGCCCGCTCTGCTGGTCGCCCTTGTATGCGGGGTCAAAGCTGACATTGAGCGTTGCCCCCTCAAAGGTGCCCAGCTGCAGGCTTGACTTGTCCACCACAAACGGCGCCGGCACCTTGAGTGCGCAGCTTAGCGGCAGCTTGCTGATGTTACGAATGGTGAGCGGCTGCTGGATGGTGGCCACTGGCTGCCCCTTGGTGTACGAGTAGTGGAACAGCAGGGAGCGTGCGCTCATGTCCAGAAGAGGGGTGGCCACCAGTGCATGGGCACAGATGTCAAACACAGTCTTGCCGTCCCGCCCGTTGGAAGCCGCTGAGCACACTAACTGCTCCCTGAGATCACCCTGGGAGGCAGGGACAATGTGGGCGCCGCATGACGCGCAGGGAACAGCACAACAGGTGGCTGTCCTGGCAACTGAGCACGTAGATGCACGTGTTATGGGCATGGTTCTCTGGCTGTGAGTGACACCCTGTCTTATTGCTTGGAAGTGATTACGTGCCTGGGGAGCGATGTGTTCCAAGACAAGCAACTCAACAGCAGACATCTTTGGTGGGCCTCACCGCGTGGACTGCCATGCCCGAGAAAGTGAAGGTTATGCTCTGCTTGGCCGGCAGTGTGATCTTCTCCGGCACCACCCTGAATACGGGCTGCTCCTCCGGGGGAACCATGTCTAGACTGAACTTCCTGCCTGCAAGATGTGATGCGCCGCAACACAGGAAAACAGTCAGGCACTCAAAGCACAAACACTTGCTGGTCCGTGCGAGAGCGCTACATAGCCACAGAAGGAGCACAACAGGGCCATCATGAGGCAACTCAGCGTCACAAAAGGCACCCTCCTCCGTCCCTCCTGTTGCATTACCTGCCGCCCTTGCCGCCTTGCTGTATGCCTGCCGCACTTCCTCCAGCCGCTGGTTGGTCCAGCTCAGCTCCTGCGGCTTGCGCCCCTGATTGTGCACCACCACCTGCCGCTCAAAGGGCCTCCCCACGAACTGGTGGCTGAAGTCCAGCGCCCCCCCGGCCAGCTCCTCGCTGACTGTTGTGTTACCCGCGCCGTGTGCTGACAGGGGGATGCACACGTCCGCACCCTCCGCCACAAGCACGTGCAGCACGTCTTTGAACTCTCGCGCGTCATCCATCATCACTGTGATTGTTGCCAAGCCGCCGGCGCCCGCATCCAGGTGCAGCTCACTGGGCCGCACGCCGAACACACTTTCGCTGCCCTCAATGAACAGCTTGGCGTCGGCAGGAATCAAACAGGGGTTGTGCACCTGGAAACGGCATGGCCACACAGCACAAGTGGGCCAGAATATCTGTCGCTAGCGGAGACTTGAATTAAGACGGGGGCAGTGCTAGGTGGGCAATGGCTGCTGCCGTGACAACTGATAGGCAACTGACCGACCCTACACCACTCAGTTGGTATGCGGCCAGAATTGCCCGCTGCCAACCCACCTGTAGGCAGTAGGTGTGTTCCTTGAGCACGGGCACCGTCCCGTACGCCACCTCAGTTCGGGGCGTCAGGGCGTCCGCCGCGCAGCCCTCGGTCCCAAACAGCACGTCTGGCCCCAGGCTCTTGGCATCTATTGTCACCTCCAAGGGCCGGCCCTTGCTGCCGGGCACCACAATGCGCACGGGCAGCTGCACACGGCCTAGCTTACGTGTTGTCAGCGTCACCTCCAGCTGCTGTTCCGCGCATGCAGGCACGCCGCCACTCATGGGGTCGCAGGTCCATCCTGCAAGGCCTCCGCTGTGCATGTCCTGGGGCTGAACCTCAAACTTGGCGGGCAGCTTGCTCTGATTGACCAGCATCAGCACTTTCTTGTACGGGTGCCGCACAAAGCAGTCGCCAAAGGCCAGCGGGTTGGCGTCTGGCGAGATGCGGGGCACGGCGCACTCGGCGCGCAGCGGGATGGCCAGCTGCTCCTGCAGCACGTCGGGGATGTCCAGCACCAGCCGGTGCGCTGTGTAGCGCTGAACAGTGGCAGATGTCATCTCAACGGTGATCCGCTGGCGGCCGTGGGGAAGGATGCTGCCCTTCTGGGGCAATATCTATGCACGCGTGCACAGGCACAAGTCAAGCAACAGGTTCTCGGGTGAACAAAAGAACCTGCTTGGCAGCCTGCTGAAATCAAGTCTTGCATACACATACGCATTATGTTTGCATCCGCATACCATACGGCCACAAAGTTGCTGATTTCCAAAATAAACAAATCTGTGCTCAAACGGAGGTCAGTGGTACAGCAGCCCAACACAGCATGCCGTGTCAGGCCACAATTAAAGTCATGCCCTGGGCTGTTCGCCAGGCCCATTTCTCATCTTTCCTCACCTGAAACTCAGGTTGCTTGTTTGCTGTGTCCTCCGGCACTCGCCATGAGAAGCGCATGGGAATCTCACTGGTGTTGATCAGTGCGAAGTCCTTGGCATACCTGTGTGCACAAGCAGCCATGCAACAGCCATGGCAACAGTCTGGAGGACTGATTAGGACAGTCACACACACGCATGTGATTCATCGCGCCCGGCACTTGCTGACGTGCATGTGACTGGGCCAATGCACGCAACACGCCACTGCTTTACGCATATCATCACTTTGAACCAGGTACATACCTGAACCCGTACGCCACAATGCCAAAGTCCAGGCTGTCCACATCCACCTCGCAGGAGGGTCCCCTTACCCTGCCCTTGAACTGCAGCGCCAGGGGGCTGCTGCTGCCCCGTATGGCCCACTGGAACACCTCGTCAAAGGCGCCAAGCAGGTCAGACAGCAGCTTCACCTTGATCACCTGACAGCCACAAGACATACACAGCTTGTTCCACACCAACCCTCAGGCTCATGCAACAACGAGCCATCCATGGTCCCATGGCACATGTGCTCGCAGGCACAGCACTGCCTATACCTGCGCATGCTCTCAACTGCCAGAGCTGCCGCTGGTAACGGACGCATTGTCTGACCAGGTGGCAAGGGCTGGACTGAGGCTGCGGCTCAACGGACCAGCTGCGTGTCATGAGCGGTCCTGACCTGTATCTCGCCGCCAACCAGGTGCCCTGTGTGCGGCTCAAAGGAGAACTTGGACCCGAAGGCCGTAGCCGGGGGAATGAGCGCGTAGTGCACGTCAATCTTGCCACGGTTCTGCAGCTCAACCTCATACCTGAGCACACACGTGGGCACACACATACACATGCAGTCCGGCAAATGCGTTCACACAGCTACACATTTGTGTGCAAGCCGCTTTGCCGGCCTCCACTCCAGATTCACACATCCCGCAGCTTGCAAAATCAGCTCCAAGCAAAGCTGCATGGGGATAATTGGAGTGACACTGAATGGCATTGCTTATCCCCAGGGTGTTTCTTCCCAGACTGTAAGATACACCCAACACTGTTCACTAGGACCTTCCAGCCTGGCCAACCCAGCTAAAACAACACCATAAACCGACTTGTACCCTCAAGCGTTGCTCTGTGTCATGCGCCTGGTCGCTCACTGGTGCAGTGTGTTTGCGTAGGTGTCGCCCACATCCAGCGTGTCGTAACTGAACACAGCCGCAGGGCCCTGGCAAGCAACAGCAAAGGATGCTGAGTAACAAGTAGAATGACATCTGAGCCGGCCTTCACAGCATCTTGCGGCAATGCTTAGGTCCTGTGCCGTGCAAGCAACCTGATTCTCTGAGCTGCTGGAAGCATTGGCACAGGGGATTGCAATAGCTGGTTGGCATGGAGCACGTGATTTGTTGGTCGTTGCTCACCAGGCCTTGTGCATGGAATGTGATGGGCAAACGCTGCGTCCTTCCCTGCACGTCCACGTACGCAGTGACCCGGTACTCCCTTGCAAAGTCAGGTGTGAAGTGCACCACCACCTCGCACTCGGTGCCAGGCATGACCACCCCTGTGGACGGCTCACACACAAAGTTCCTGTCCCCAAAGAGCTGCTGATCCAACGCCAGGCTGCGCTGCCTGTCCTTCAGTTCCTGGGTCAACTGCATGGGGCGCACTGCCAGAATGGTGTCCTCGTCGTCTGAGCCATCAGCATGACAGAGGGCCTTCCCGTCATACAGCCCGTCCCCCTCCTGGCCCAGCTGCAGCGCATCCCGCTGGCGCTGCGTGTGGGCCAGGTCCTCATCTTCACCACCATGCAATTTGATGGCAAACCGGACTGGCTCACTGCCATGGTTGATGACCTTGAACGTCTTCTGGGACATCTTCGTCACATATGTGGGCAGCAGCGTGACATCTGTGTGTGACAGGCCCACGCCGTCTAGCAGGTCCGCTGCGTGCCCTGACAGCTGTGTGTACACAGTAAGGCCTGAGTCGCAGTACTGCAGCTCAAGCTCTCCCTGGTAACTGGCTGCACCGGGCGGCGTGAAACTCACACGCAACTGCGGGGGAGGACAGGGCAAGCACCAGCAAAAACAGGTAGTTTGCGCGCAGCCGCGAATGGTCATCCACCCTGGTGCAATACCACATGTTGCACTCCATTTCAGTACCAAATGGCTTTCTAGTCCAGCCATGCTGAGCATGTCCAGGGAGGTTCCGTTGGAGCACCTCCATGAGTGTGCAGGCAGCCCACCAAACGCCCCAACAGGTGCAGGTCAGTTTGCTCACCTGCATGAGCTCGCCCGGTGCCAGGCTGCCTTCCCTGGGCGCAACCTCAAAGTGCCGTGAGCATGTGAGCCGGAAGCTGGACGCCTTGGTGCCCACGTTGCGCACGAGCACCACCTGTGTGCGCGCCATCTTGGTGGCCACACTGCCAAAGTCCAGCCTGTCCGGCAGGTCAAGTGCTGGTGAGGCACCCAGGGCCAGCAGCGGCACCACGTACTTCTCCCGTTCCGTGACCACCAGCAGCTCACACGTGCAGTTGTCACGGGACTGGGGGCGGAACGTCACGCTGTACACAAGCTCCATGCCCGGTGCCACCTTGGCCCCTTCAGGCCCGCTGAGCCTCTGGACTGAGAAGTACTGGCTGTCTGGGGCCTCAACCTTGACAGACCGAGGGACCTGTTCCGCACATTTGCCACACCACATACAGTCATGAGTGAATGGGCAAGATGAGCAAGATAGTGTGCTGTGACATTGACTGCGCCTTGGCAGCCATCTGAACCTGGGGCACTCATCTGTAAGGCTTGTCTCCTGCTTGCACCTTCAGTGGCTGACTGCTGCTGTGCATAGTGACTTTGTTGATCCAACTCCCCAGTGCATGCCTGGACTCACCACGTCATTGTTGCGTAGGCACAGCAGCGCTTCATACTCCTTGAAGGCATCATAACCGAAGAAAGTCACTTCAGGAGGAAAGGGCTGGAAGATGGGCTCCCCGATGGGCACAGAACTGTTCACCTGTGCATGCATGATGACCTTGCGGCCCAGCGTAACGAGCCACAGCCACAGCCAGCTGTGTGCTGCCAGACATGCAAATCTGGTCCAGGAAATGCTGGTCGGTTCCATGCACGCTTTTTCTGAACCATGCTGCTGCTGCTCGTGCTGCAGCTCCTGGTGTCGCTGCTGGTGTGCCTGCATACCTGGTGAGAGTGCTCAGCGATGTTGAGCAGCTGCACAATCTTGGGCTTGGGCCTCCAGCCATTGACATGCGTCTCAGGCGCATCAAGCTGCTGTATGAGCTGGGAGGGTTGCTTCTGTATGCATGAACATGGTAAAGCTTAGAGGGTTTTCTGACGCGTCATGTCATTTGCTAGCGACAAACGAACCTTGGAGAACGTGGAAGGATCAGGCTGCTGGTCGTAGTGCTTGAATTTAACGATGGCCTTCTCCTTGGCCAAAGTAGCTGTCCGCTTTTTCGTTCGGTTGGTTCCTGCATCCGCAGGCCCTTCGGACCTGTCGAGATGTGGCATGATGCCTGTCAATGAGCTACATTAACCTTTATCTGAAATGCATCTCAGACTGCCGTACGCGTCCAAACCAAACTGCGCCTAACAGCCTGATCTATTCACAGCCCAGTAGCAGCACCGGGTCTGCCACTCACACGCAAGCTCGCGGACTCAGGATAAACTCCGCGGAACGGACTCAACGATCAAACGATCACATGCAAACCGTTTCTCCTCGCTCGCTCTCTGCTTGCCGAGGAATCAAGAAACTTGCTGCTGCTTAAGACCTGCCGCCCGTGTGCTGCGTGCCTGATCTGGCGCCAGCTACGAGAGCGCATGCGTATGAGAGCGCATACACATGCAGTGGGTGCAACACATTCTGCGCTTGCTGCAGCTCGACAGGGTCGTACCCTGCCTACCATGAGTGTGGCCTTCATGGAGCCTGTGCAGCTGGCAACACGGCTTAGGGAGAAGAGGCCCGTGCTGGTTCTGGACGTCCGAGATGAAGTGAGCAAACAATGCAACTTTTTCCAGCCAGCAACTCAGCAGGCAATACAGCTCGTTATCAGCCCTTGCCTGACTGTTAGTTGATTTGAACATCACTACTATGTGTTGAAGTCGGGCGAGCTGTGCGCCACATTATCTGTACAGTGGACAGACACAGCTGAGGAAGCCGTACATAGCATTTCAGGGACGCAAGTCAGATGAAATGGCCATAGCTTATACCAATGTCCCTTACCTACAGGATTTCCAAGGCGGCAACATAGCAGGTGCATACAACCTGCCTAGCGAGCTGTGGCATGATGGCAGTTCACTGGACAATTTCATACAAGACTGCCTAGCAGGTGCGCATGCTCAGATGACCGCCTGCCTCCTTGGGGAGGCAGCCAAGCCCTCTACACCCCGACTGAGACCCGCATTGCAAAGCAAGCGAATTCTGCAACCGCAGCGCTTCATTGGGCACTAGACACATGCCGCCTAGTATAGTTCACACCTGAGAACCCATCTCCGAGTTAACTGCTAGCAGACCTTGTACATGGATACACACTCACACAATGTCCAAAGTTTCACATCATTGAAGTAGTGTCCAGGCCTTGAGATTCTGCCCAAACCATAAATGTTGCAGGGCAAAAGGCTGATCCTATCTGTAACTGTAGATTGTTCAGAGAGTTCATGCCTGCAAATGTCGATAGATGAATGTTGCAGGACAAGAAGACATTGAGTGCAGTGCATCACGACTAAGCTGTGCGTAATGAGCTTTGAATTACGAAGGCTGGCCAGAATAGGGTAGTCTTGTACCTTGCACGCAGAGTCCAAGAGTCCAAGAGTCCAACAGTAGTAGTGTCTGTCCTAGTTGATGGCCTGGCCTCTGCCATGCAACAACAATCAACTCGTTGTGCTGACGCATACTTAGAGCGTGACCAAGGTTGCTCAGATGGCAACAGAGCTGGCTGCCTGAACAGTGTTCAAGACAATGCAATGCCCCTGCCTTGCCACCTGGGCAGGTGTGGAGGAAGTGGTCGTGCACTGCATGTTCAGCCAGCAGCGGGGACCTCGCTGTGCCATGCAACTCGCCCGGCGGCTGGCAGCACAGCAAGGGCAGCCCGGCGTGTATGTGCTTCGAGGCGGCTGGCAGGGCTTCCTCAGCCAGTACATTACAGACGCAGACCTGTTGGAATCAATGAAAGATTAGCAATCCCTTTCAACTCTTTAATTGTTTTTGCTTCAGTTGTCACCTTTTGTTCTTATTGAGCAACAACTCTGTTGAATGGTCAAGGTTGTTTCTGGTGCCCAACAAGTGTTTTTACACAGGCTGGTGCGCTCAGGCGATCTGAAATATCACATGCCATCCTGGTGCCTCAACTCACAATGGGACCACCTGTTGGGATTCGGTCCTTCTGTTTCGTTTGGCACATGCATTGTCAACTGAAAACATGCAGAAAAAAACGGGGAGGGATTCCAACCCGTCAGCAGTCAGTATGTTGCAAAATGACTGGTACACAGTTTTTGACCTCCCAAAACGCACACGTTGCACGTTTCTGGTGGGCGCACCCAACACGCACTCTCTGTTATATCACAAGTATTCCCTGCAAAATTTGAGCCAAAATACGATGGCACCTTGAATTGGGATGACTATGAACATGAGGATTTGTAGAGCAGTGCTCATTTTGGCCGTGGCCTTCAGTGCTCAGTCAAGCATCAACCCTGCAAGGGTTGCTATGATAACTATCATGTGTGCTCGCTGATCTGACGGAGTGTCGGTAGGGGGTGTGCGCTCACCACCAGACAGACAGGATTTTTGTTGGCATGAGCAGGCAGTGAAACAAAACTGCTTGCCTCCTTATTGT
>QAXH01000620.1:0-23649 GCA_004335635.1 Chloromonas sp. AAM2 | reverse complement strand
CCCACCCGCCAGTTGTGCCCTGTACGCCCACCCACCCGCCAGTTGTGCCCTGTACACCGTGAGCCAGGCTCTTAGGCGCGAGCTGATCACGGAGGGAGCCGCCTCTGGGCTCTGAATACGAACCTGCACGTGAGAAGTTAAAGCGGTATGTCTGATGACTTTGGTGGCGCAATACATGATGATGGCAGCTGTCTGCGTGTGCGCAATCACTGTCATGCACTTGAATCACCATGTGCGTGTGCGCAATCACTGTCATGCACTTGAATCACCATGTGCGTGTGCCTGGCTGCACATCCGATCCATTGCGTAAGGATGACAGCCTGCCTGTGTAGACGCAACCAGTGTCATACAAGTATATGGCCACGTGCATGCGCCTGGGCATGGGCTCCGGTGTCGGCCTGCCAGTGTGTGCTTAGCCTGTTCTCACCTGCAGGCTGAGAATGCCGTGGTGTGAGTGTTGTGACAGCGACACGACATACCCCAGGCGCTGCTGAGTGCGCAGGGCGTGGAAGGCGGGCTTGGCGGCAACGGACACAAGCAGGCCCAGCAGCACCGAGGGGGTCACGCTGTCAGGCCGCCGCTCGTCACACACCTAAACACAGAAGGAGGCAAAGTGACGGGTTTGTTGAATCAAAGTGGCCTTTCCTTCAGAAAAAGTGACCCATGACTGCTGCAAGGCCAAACACACAGTGTGGAGCATGTATGTGCTCCCATTCCGTCAAAGGATTGGAAGTAAGGAGAGCACTTTTTCCACCAGGTGCAGGCCCTGCCAGGCGTATGAGTCTCTTACATGCACTGATAAGACAACATGTGTTGTCATTGTTGGCAGTGGTGTCAATCACCTGACATAGGTAGAACAGGGCTGAGTTGCTGTTGGAGGGGTTGGGGTTGGGCACCCTGTACCGCACAAGAACAGGAGCACTGCCTGCACGCGCACAGCCAAACTACATAAATCATGCAGCCCAAACAAACCACAGAGGGCGTTGCTAGCCCACTGCATTATCTACACGCTATACCACAGAGGGCATACAGATGCCAGGCTGTAGATCGGCCTGGGCACCAGGCAAACAATGTGAGCGAATGGCCGCAGCATGCTGACAGTTAGCAGCGCACGTCCCAATCACCAACGTGCTGCTGATCATCAGATTCGCTTTCATGGGCAAGCTGCGTGCCTGTGTGGGCACTGGCGGGCGCACTGGGTGGCTGCAGCTTGGCCACGTATATCTGTGGCCAGTCCCGCGGTGTGTTCAGGCCCTGCGGCCCCAGCAGCTCCCGCACCAACCCCGCCACCCCATTAGCATCCTCCGCGTTCATGTTGCCATAGCAGAGCCCCTCGACATACAAGCAGTGGTGCAGCTCGCGAGCTAGAGCAGCCACCGCTTCAGGGCCCACTTCTTCCCGGTATGCCGATGCAGGAGTCGTCCCCTGTTCCTGTTCCGCAGCTGCTGTGGTGGGTGGGTGGACAGGCTTGATGGGCAGGGCCTCTGGAGTCTGTAGGAGGGCGCCCAGACTGTCGTTCACGTGCCAGTGCGGCTCCTGCAGCGAGCAATGTGCACAACGCTGGCAAGTGGCCATCTCTGCCTGTACCGTAGCTACGACATAAGTTTGCCAGTTCTGGGACAGTTTGTGTGAATAGGTCTGTATTACCGCCAGGAACCATTGTGTGTCAGTAAAACATGTGCTAGTCCCACAGACGACTGACAGCCTCATCACGGTGCCAGTCCCAAAATTGTCCCAGAACTGGCAAACTGTTTTATTTCTTTCTCAGCCAGGAGTGTATCATGGCCACGTTGCAGCCGAGGCCAGGAACGGAGTCCTGCACAAACAACCCGACCAGATTCAGAGTTGAGTTTCAAACCAGCGGCTCAGGGTTACAGGCGCGCTTTAACGCTGATGCCGTACTGGCAGGGTCAACTTGGATTGCCACCTTCAAAACGGCCGTGCGTTTTCGTGCCCTGCCCTGCCTCTGCCTGACCTGCAGCAGGTGCTCAGCCGCGTACTCGGCGTGTTGCAGCGGGCCGTTGTGGCGCCACACGCGCAGCTGCTGGGCCAGCTTGCCCGCCAGAATGGGGTGCCTGCATGCAACAAACAGGAGCCTCTGACGGGAGTGAGGTGCTTCAAATGCACAAGTGTATGCAGCTGGGGTTTGCTGAGCCTGCCAGGACTGCTCAATTTACACTGTGTTCAAGGTCAGCCACTGGGGCTGTGCATCACCAATCTGCTATTACCAAACAGCCCACTCTCTGCTTCACTGCCGGCCCTGAGTGTCCACTCACCTGGCGGCCAGGCGGTCCCCATCCCTTCCCACAGCCTGTAGACCCGCGAGCACACGCCGCAGGAGGTGCGGAATCACACTGCTGAAGCCCTGCATGACATGTCATAGAACACTCTAATGAGCACATGTGATCAAACACTCAGAACACGTGTCGCATCAAATGACGGCAGGGGCATATGGTGTACGCATCACACCCTCGCCCTGAACTCGACACCAGGCGTCCTCGCCAGCACTGGGCCTGGGTTGAATACGTTCATTCCAAGCACAAGGCTGTACTAGGCCCCTTGCCCACAACACAGCATGCACACGCCTGAGCCGTACACATGCAAAGCAGCGACCATACATGCAGTCTTCAACGATGCCTGCACTGATCTCCATGTCCCTCACTGACCTGCACGTGCAGCAAGAACCCGGTCTCAGTGGCACTGAAGCTGTAGGATGTGCCCAGCAGCTGAGCGTCGTACACGTCCCGCTGCAGCGCGTCGTCCAGCAGGCGGGCCAGCAGGCGGGCGGTCACCCAGGACTGAGGCGACCGGTACACCAGACCCGTCACCAGGTGCAGGTACATGTGCGCCTGTAGGCGTGACAAAGGGTACAGCACTGCACTTGCATGGTCGCAGCTGCAGGTAATGTGTTGTGTGCACAGGGGTTGGTGATTGTGTAGGGGCCAGCGTGTTGATGGTTTTTAGGCAAGGGTTCAATCAAGGGATCGCACACACGTGGCCGCGCATGCTAAGGCATGAAGCTTTTGAAACCCTAAGACTGACTGATATTCCTCATTCAGGTGGCCTGATGCCTGCAGAAGACCTCCATAGGACATTTGCAAACGTTTTAGAAATTCATACTCAGCAGCAGGTGCTTCCATACCTTGGGCAATCTCCAGGTCGTGTCCAGCTTGTGCCACAGCCGCAGGGAGGGCTCGTCCACTAGCACCTGAGGGAGCGCCTCTTGTGGGCCTGCGGGGCAACAGACAAGGCCATGGATGCATTCAGCTCCGGACCACATGAGTTGACAGGTGGCTGCCGTCACGCGTCACGCTCAGACAGCCCAGGTTACAAGGCAAAGCCTACCTGCTGACACTGTGTTGTTACATCAGTTGGCAAGGGCCCCGCACAGTTCATGCTCCCTACAGTTCAGCCAGATGAATGGCCGAGTCACATGACAGGTGCGCCGTAGAAGATGTTGTCCTGAGTCTATATGCTGCAGTTGTCCGCACGCACTTCTCCAGGCGTGCGTGCATGCGCCTGCCTCACCATCAGATGTGGGCTGTGCTTCACGCAGGCGTGTGTCAACAGGCAGTGCCCAGTTGGGTGCAGGGGCGGCCAGCGGCGGCAGCAGGAGTGTGTTCGCCTCCTCCTCTGCCCCGGGCGGCTGGCCGGGCGGGACCTCTGGGGCCCCGGGCACGCTGATGCATATGGGCCCAGCAGACGCTTGACTGGCCAGTGCGGTGTGGCATGCTGCCACCAGCTCCTGCAATCAATGCAACACAGAACACGTGGGGGACATGCGGGCAGCTTCCCACGGTGTACAGCTCGTCGCCTCATTCAGCCTGCCTTTCTTCCCAGCAGACATACACTGGCCGCATCCGAACAGCTTTGGCGAGGTCGCCATTGTTTCCAAGGGAAGATACTGCCTTGCAGCCTGAACCAGCCAGCCTTACACAGCTTCAATGCTGCTCTCAGCTCTGCCACCTGTCAGCCCGACTTTTGACAGAGCTCCCACTTTGCTGCTGACCACAGCACCGCAACTTCACCAAGCAACAGCTGAATTCTTCGATTGCGAAACATGTTGTGGATTGCACCAGTGCTTACCTGGTTCAGGTCCTCTTGCGAGTAGGCCGCCCCGTACCAGCGCTCCCTCAGGGGCGTGGGCCCGGTCGCGCCCGCAGCGCACAGCACCGCCTGCACCTGCGCGGGGACCAGCTGGGAGAGGAAGGACTCGAGCACAGCACCTGCGCGCACAGAGCGAAGGAAAGCCGCACAGCACGTTGGAAAAGATTGTTACGCAGGTTGGCTATGGCTAGATACAGCCTGGCAGCAGTCTTACATGTGAGAACCAAGAAACAGCAACAGGCGTCCAGGCCACGTTTTGGTGGGCTTCATTCCCACGGCCTCTATCGGGCCTCTGGGGTGTTGAATGCCGTGCAAGGTGGCTGATCATGCCAACCTATAACCCAACATTCATTTACCCAACTGAATTGTGTGTGTGTGTGTGTGTGTGTGTGTGTGTGTCTCACCGTCAAAGCGTTGCAGCAGTGCAGGCCCACTGAGCAGGCTCTCCGTGTTCCAGTAGTGTGCCCTGTTGGCCAGATCCTTGGCCAGGTCGCGGGGTAACTCACGGTCGGCGTACTGCCAACGCAACTCAGCAACCTGAACAGCACACGCAACACAGGGCTATACCTTGACTGCTGATCAAGCACTGGGCTCAAAAGCACCACACGGTACTGCTAATCTAGCTTTGGGCTCATCATGAAGACAAGCAGCACGTGGTAGCTGCGTTCCTGACAAGCATACACAAGCACTGCCAGGCTAAGGTGCAAGCACACGTGCAATTACTGTGCAGGCACATCATAGCTTTTGGCAAGCACATACGAGCACTACTGAGCTTGATTAGAAACCAGCAGGAAACCAAAGAAGCATGACCAGAACTGCCCCATGCCGTTCACAGCTTCACCCACCTGAGCCAGCTCGCTGTACGTGCTCTCCCGTGCTGCGTGCGCCATGCCCTTGATGACCGCCAATGCGTGGTGCACTGCCAGAATCAGGTGGGGCACGCGGGTGAGGCCGGCCTCCGTCAGCTGCAGCGTCACGCCCCAGTGCATGAACCCCGGGTCCATGCGCACCTGCAAGCACCCGGCGCCCGCGGCACAGGAATGCATTGTTGCACTGTGACTTGTTCAGCTGATGTGGGATTGGGTCTGCCCATGACCCAGTTCTTGAAGATACTACATCCGCCACACACCCCAAACAGCTTTATGCGGATCAGTAGCCAGAGGCATGTGATGCAAATCAGTGCGGCCGGCAGAGGTCAGGTGTAGCAAAGGATTTGCAAGTGGCCTGCTGATGGTTTGCAACGTTATCGCCTAGTCCTTACCAGTGGATCTGCTGAGGTCAGGTGCGGGTTGAGGGCTGCTGGGGCCGGCAACAGAAATTGAGGCATCCAACAGCAACGCTTGAGTGCAGTGCGTATACACCACACCACACCACGCTGGCGAGCGATCTGTGTCCCCACCTCTCCTCACCTCGTCCCCCATGCCAACGTCCAGTGCAGTGATTAGGCCCAACTCCTTGAGCCCAGCAGCCAGCGAGCCGTGCCCCTCGTGCCCCAGCAGGTGGCCCACCCACCGCCAGGGCTTGACATCACACGCGTGCATGCTGCCTGGGGCACAGGGAAAGAATGCACACAGCATTGTCAGTTGACGGTTCAAGAGGAGGTACCTATGCAGCTTTCCATGGCGTGATGATACAGCACGAGGTAACTTTGGATGGAAGCCGACTACATGCTGGAGCTGCATCATTTGACAGCCTTTCGTTCCTGCCCAGCTTAGAAAGCTCAGAACCTACCGAGCTGATTGTTCCCCGGATCTCCCAGTGTTTAACACTCTCTGTCTCAAACTCGCCACGGCTCCCCGGGAGCCCAAAGCTCACAATGCTTGCCCCAGATTGTCCCATGTTTGACCATTGATCTTGCATGCACATACAGTTACCTGTATTCCCTACCCGTGCACTCACTGTGCGGTATATGCCACGTGAGCTCCAGGCTGCGCAGCGCCTCCCGTTGCGGACTGACGCGCAGCAGGCAGCCCAGGCCCGCCCCGGGGGCCGCTACTGGCCACGGGCCCAGCACCAGGGGGTTGGCACGAGACACAGACTGCGAGGGCGCCACACCGGCAGTGACCGGTGGCTCGCCTGTGCCTTGGCCACTGCTGTTGCCAGCAGCAGAGAAGCCCGTGGCCTGGGTGGCTTGGGGCTTGGGAAGGGCGTCTGGCGCGTGGGTGGTGTTGATGGGCGTGTGTGGTGCGGAGGCGTGTGGGCGTACGTCTGCGAAGGCCGTCTCCACCCACTGGGCCAGGGTGTCCAGCGGCTGCGGCGCAACCACGCAACCACAGATGCGGTCTGCAAGCAGGACAGGTACCAATGACGGCTGGCGGCTGCAGACGGATAAGCAAATTGAGTGTTTTGAGAGACATCAGGGACTAGAACACCGTTGCCCTTGAAGCTGGTGCACTCTTTGAGACCTGGACAGGGAGGGAGCTGACTTGACCTCAGGCATAAGCAGCACAACATAACTCAGTAAGATTCAATGCTGGCTTGAATTTGTCAGCAGCAGCGGCCTGCTATTTGGTGCCTGTCATGGTGCGCTACTCACCAGCTGTGTAGTGGTCTGCCCAGAACTGCCTCAGCAGTGCCGGTGAGCCCTTAAGCGTGTGCATGTTGCCGGTGGAGAACTGGGAGTATGGCCCGCGGCACACGGCGCGCCGCAACTGCAGGCAAAAGGCACACATACAAGATAGGTGCATGGCCTGACGGTTCCATGGGCTCTGACAGGCTCTCAGGGGTTGGCTGGCAGACAGGTCACTCGGTACGGCTTTGGGCTGGACAGGGATCATGCTGGATGGTGTCAGCACTTGTCTCACCTGCAACAGCTTGCGATCGTCTGAGTTGCAGTTGCGGGAGAATTCTGCATGCAAGGCAGCACAACACGTGCCTGTTCCTCCCACACTCTGTTCTCTGCTGTCACCCAGCCCAGGCCTGCAAGGCTCTGGCCACGTCCCCTGCCTGTTCCCACCTGCGTGCACCACCTCCAGCTCCTGGCCTGTGGCTTCAGGCAGCAGCAGCGGGCTTGTGAAGAACTGGGCCAGGCGGTCCAGGCCCTCCTCCAGGGCTTGGTGGTGCACCTTCTGGTGGTAGACAGTGTGCACCATGCCTGTGACAGAGCAGAGATACAAGCACACACTGTCACACACTTCCACGCACACACACTGCAGGGCCACTGCCCATTATGAGAATGCCCACCACTCATTACACACACTAACTTGCTGGTGCGATGCTGCATAATTCCAAACCACCATACGTTGGCAAGCAAACGCAAGTTGGAACATTGCCACTGAGTAATTATGCTGGGCATCTGCATGTTTGCTAGCAGTAAGCTCAGCAGCACACCAGGTACTCCCATACTGTGTGTGTGTGTGTGTCTCCTGCGGCCAGTGCACTGACCTGTAGATGCGTTTGATGCCCCCCCATGCTTTGCCAGCCACGCCTTGTACTCGGCAGTGCCCGGGTAGCGGTTGCTGCCCAGGTGCACGGCATGCTCCAGGAAGTGAGCCAGACCGGCGGTGGCAGGCGGGTCGTGCATGTAACCCACCTGCAGACACAGCGACACTAGGGGGGTTCAGGCCCAAGACCAGTAGCTCCTTTTATGGTGCTCCCTTGACAGAACTTCTATAAGGAACAATCCTGAGAATGTTTGCACTTCCGATCTCTCGGTTTGGTGGAGAACTGGTGTGTGTCAGTCGGGTCGCATATCGATTAGGGATCATATACCCATCGTCACATGGCATGCTCATCAAGCAGCACCTGTGCTGGGCACAATGCCAAACACCCTCCTAGGTTAAGCGGCCTTTGATATGAGCGTTCCGCTGATCACAACACTGTCACAGTGTGCCGTGTGCAGACAGCTTTGAACTGCTTGCTGCGACGCCAGAGGCCAAATGGCAGCTGTTTGCTTTTTCCACATCCTTCATTTCTACCAACGTTCATTCTGTTTCTTCTACACAGACGCACAGACATTGAACAGAGAGGTCGTCCGACAGGAAATGATACAAAATTATTCTGACAGTTTGGTAGATGTAATGAAAAGCTAAAAGGGCATGTGTCTCCGCCTTCTTTTTAGAGCTGGGTAGAAATGACGGGAGGGCTGAATAATGGTGGACAAGGGTATTTCCTTGCATGGTGAGCGAGTGCGTGAGTGTTTTTCAAATCTGTAGTATGCCTTTTGATTGCAATTGTCGTCCTTTGCATGTGTGTGAGTGCTTACCTGTACATTGACAGCCGCTGCTGCGAATACAACTTCAGGGTCTCTCACCAACACGAAACGGGCACCATTGGCCAGCCTGCGTCACGGATGCATGATTACCTTCAAGTGCAGCCGAACGAATCTACCGTAGTTGCCATCAAATCCATTGTCCTATCAGGCAAGTTCACTTGCACGTGCAAATCTTCATCGTTGGAACACAAACACCCAACCTTGGCATGCAGGAATCGGCCACATCAGTCACGGCATCACCTCAGGCCTGTCATCCAAAGCCCTAGTCATGCCAATGCTGTGTCCTCGCCAGCACACCTGATGGCTTGGTAGACCCTGGTGTCCGCTGCAGGTTTGGGGATGTCATGCTGCTGGTTGTCAGTCATCATGGGCTTGGACGTGTTGGCGTGTGAGCACTTGATGAAGTGCCTGTGTCCGGTGCTCAGTGGCTTTGCCACTGAGTGGTGGTGATGCCTGGCCAGGCCTGCCGGCATTGTACCAGAGGGTACAAGGGGCGCAACATTGACATGGCGTACCTGCAGATCAAAAACGGCGCAAAACCAGATCCAAGGTTTAAGGAACCGAACTTTTGACACCTGGTGTTGGTGTCATTGTGCAACCCACAGCCCTGCTCATTGGAACAGTGCCAGCACAAATAATGAATTGAGTTTTGGCTGATCATCGGCTATCAAGGTTCAAAAGCCCGTGTTGGGCGCATTTGCGGCGCACCGCCTGCCGCTCAGCTGCGTGCTTGTGCTGCCATCAGCGCTGCGGCTGCCGTGACCAGCGATCGCCATGTCGGATCAGGCGGCAAGCAGTGGCGCTGGCGGATCAGTACTGGGCAACCTCTATGCCTGGGGCGGCAGCATGGTGCAGTATGCGACAGAGCAAGTGAGCAAGTAAGTAACCCACAGCGCCTTCTGAGCTCGCCCGAACGGCCGCACCTCAAACTGCCCCACCTCTTGCCCACAGCTTCCTGGGCTGGGAGGACCTCGAAGTTGTGGACCCCGAGGCTGAGAAGGCGGAGAAAGGCAAGGAGCACGACGAACAACGCGAGGGTGTGGTCTCACAGGTGCGAGTGCTGCCCGCCCTAACTTACTTTGAGAGCTGTCGAGCAGCTGACACTCACAGTTTACCTTGTTGGCTTGCACAGGAGCGTAAGCAGGCATGGGGCACCAAGCAGTTCCAACAGTATATCGGGATGGACGTGACGTCCCTGCTCAGTGTGCCAGTGTGGATCATGGAGCCATTCACCATTCTTCAAAAAGCAGCTGAGATCATGGAATACACAGAACTCCTGGACAAGGCGGACGCATGCACAGATCCACATGAGAGGTGCGCAAACGCGTGCACATGAACACGCTGAGCTCAACTAATGAGCCATAGCATTACAACCGAGCATGGGCATGTTGACTGACTTTTAGTTGTCTTGCTGCTGCCCAAGCGCGTAACGGAGTATGTGACCGTGCTGTCACCTGGTTTCCTGCTGGACTGTCACTTGCGTTCTTGCAGGTTTGCATGGCTAGCCGCATATTGTGTGTCGCCATTTGGTGCCGCCGAGCGCGCTTGGAAGCCGTTCAACCCCATCTTGGGTGAAACATTTGAGCTGGAAGCAGCTAACGGAGTGAGGTACCTTGCAGAGCAGGTATGCACTCTGCAACGACGGGCTACACTGCACCTGGAGGGGCTAGATAGCTCCACGTAGACCGTCACCTGCTGCTTTGCTTGTATACCTGGTGACCATGTCTGTGTTCACGTGCGTGCACGCGTGAGAGCTGGGAAACAAGGACCAAGGCTGGGTGTGCTTACAGGTTGACCAGGCAGTGCATGATTGGGTGCGCTGTACTTGAGCATGTTCCTCCTGTCCTGGTGTGCCGCTTCCAGGTTAGCCACCATCCCCCAGTGTGTGCAGCCCATGCCGAGAACGCCCATTTCCAGTACGACCTGGTCAGCGCACCCACCACCAAGTTCCTGGGCAACTCACTGGAAGTGTACCCATACGGTGAGATGCAGCGCTCAAGATGGGCTAGCAAGCACAGGGCTTGATCAAAAGCCAAGCGCAGAGAGAAGTGTTAGGAAGGTTCCGCCTGTGCACACGGCAGTGACATGCAACCCTGGGACATTCAGGCCTTGTCGGGCGTCTTGCTGTGCTTATCATCCGTCAACATGCACCTGTGTGTGTGCTTTTCCACGCGATAGGGTCGAATTACAAGATCTTATTAAACAAAGTGACAGCTGCTCAATCATTTGCAGACGCTGGAGCTATGGCCAAAAAGCAGCATGAATGCAAACTTCAGCACTGGGTGGCCATGATGTGTTCATGTATGCCCAGTACACACTTGCATAATGTAGCATGAGTGCGCCGTGATCATGTTCTCATGCCTTCTTTGCGCCCCACAGGCCGCACTCGCATCACGCTCCGGTCCCACAATGAGGTGTACACGCTGGTGCCGCCCAACGCCATGGTGCATAACATTGTCATCGGCCGCACGTGGGTGGACGCCTTCGGCCCCCTGTCCCTGCACTGCGGCACCACGGGCGCCACCTGCATCCTTAACTTCACACCCTGCGGTTGGTTCAGCTACGGCCGCTACGAGTTCACTGGCTATGTGACTGACAAGGAGGGTGTGAAGCGCATCCAGCTGTCGGGCAAGTGGAACGCTCACTGTGACATGGTGCCGTGTGATAAGGACGGCACACCTGTCCCTGATGTGGAGCCCCGCCGCCTGTGGACCTGCAATGAGCGGCCCCAGGGGGACTACTACAGCTTCACCAACTACGCGCACAAGCTGAACAGCAGCGCGGGTGTGCGCACACCGCTGCCATCAGACTCAAGGTGATACACTGGCTGTTGGGGCAAGGGAACCTGACATGGGTGTCCAGCTGACAAAATGGCTGGCAGGCTGGCTGGGAGAAGTCAGGTGTTGTCATGTGGTTTGCCGGCATGAACGACTGTTCAGGTTGGTTCGGGGGTTCAGGGGCGTTTAAGCAGCACGTACTGATCAGCATCTGGACTTGGTTCCCGCTGCAAGATAGCAGGGCCCTTCTGAGATTGCACAGCAGACGCTTGTTCTGCTTTGCCCATCCCTTTGCGCGCCACTATGGTCCTGTGTATGCATGCATTTAGGCGCCGTCCCGACCGCGCTGCGCTGGCCAAGGGTGAGATGACCAACGCGGGCAGTGAGAAATACCGCCTGGAGGAGATGCAGCGCGCGGAGAAGCGCCAGCGGGACGACAAGGGAGACAAATGGACGCCGCGCTGGTTCGACCCTGTGCCAGAGCCTGAGTTGCTGGAAGGTGAGGGCAGGGGAAAAGGCCGTGTTCATCAGCGACATGCGGGGACTGGCCGATGGCATGGCTGGTGTGCATGTGGTATGTGGGTACCAGACATCATTTGACTGAGACCACGTGGACTTGGACCACTCCCTACCCTAGTACTCCCTGTTATGTGAGCAGTGGCATTGACAGCTAAGCTGTAGTTGATTACAGAGAATGCACGAGTCACTCGGATTGTGGCCACTGGCATTGCAGCTCTATGTTCTCTTGGAACGGCCAATTGCAGCTGCAGTGCAGTGCAGCACAGGTTCTGGATGTGGCCTTGATGCCGCCTTGATGCAATGATCATCCACGTATATCTGCAACATGTAGCGTGGCCTTTGTTAAGCCACGCATGTCTTTTGTCTTGGCATGTTGTTGTCTGCCAGGCACCCTGTCAGGCATGCCACGGGGCCCCTGGCCCTGCCACTCTGCTCAAGTATGCAAATATCAAACAAGTAATCAAGCATGTGTATGTTGCATGTCTCAGGCGAGCTGGGCGTGGACAAGGTTCCGTTCTGGCAGTTCAACAAGAGGTACCTGGACCTGCCCCTGGCCCCGGTCAACGCCACCCATGAGGACGTGGACGGCAAGGGCTTCAGCCCATGGCAGTACCCAGAAATTCATGATGAGTAAGCGGCCTGGTGCACGTCCTTAACAATGGATGCTTCCACACAAGTCAAACACGTTTATGTGTGCCAGAGCAGACCACGTGGGATTTGCACTGCCAACTGCTGCATATCCTAAGCAGAGCCCAGTGCCTCAAGACTAACTGCAAATGAGGTCGCAATGCCGTTATGACATGCTGCATGCTGTCATCTCTTGACATGCCATGCGAGCTGATACCCGGTCAGAATCACTCCCTGGCAGTTTGTTGCTAGATTAATGCAATCCCGAGGTTGGTTGGCTGGGATCTCCAAGTGCAGGTGGCAGGCAAAGGTTGTGAGAACATCAAGCAGGGCTTGAGCAAGACCATTGGTGCGGGATGTGGCCTGTTACAGCCCGTGCTTATAGCTTGTTCTATGGTGCAATTGATGAAAGCACAACAACTGGCATGTCTCGTGCGAGTGGAAGGGATTTCCAGCGAGTCAGTAGGCGCTGGCCGCCCTGTCAAGCGCTTGCATGTCCATGCTGGCAGAGGCTGCAGATCACCCAAGTTGCGGGAATCTATCACTTGCTAATGAATGCATGCCAGTGACACCATAGGGCATGTTGAACCACCGCTCAACCTGTGCGCAAAGCTGCTAGGTCGGCAATGTGCACTTGCTTATTGAGCTCATTATGTGCTGACAATATTGGGGCATTTTGCAACCAATCACATTGTGATTGAGGGCCAGAGAGGTCTTCCAGGATATGCTGTAGGGCTTGATGTAGCCTGGTGTTTGTCGGCTTTATGTGAAAAATGTCAAATGCTGTACCTGGAGTGTCAGGTCGATCCAGCCTGCACGGCAATCATGGCATGCTGACTGCTGATAGCCACCGTATTGTCCTTCGCTGATCTGGTGGTAGCCATCATTGACAGCGCAAGCCTGCAGGCGTACTGGTGGCAGTGAGCAGGCTTTGTGTGTTACACCGCAAGCTGGTGTTTGGCTGATCGCGGTTAGCTAGTTCTGGTTGTACCAGCAGCCCTGTAAATGCCAGCCCATGATTGTCAGCCGCGCTGTGTGGTTTCTAGGCGATACATCGTTTGAATGCAAGTACTGCTACTGACTAGGTAAGCGCCCTACTGCCGGTGGGACAGTGGATTGCCGCAAGCAGGTTGGCTGAATGCGTTCTCATGATAGTGATCATGTACACCTATGGCACATACACCAATTCATCACAAACAACCAAAACAAACAGTCCACTGGGGTGGACCGGCACACATTCTGCTTCGCAGGTCAGGAACTCTGTTACAAACAAGACAGCAAAAAAAAAGAAGTTTGCCAGTTCTGGGACAGTTTCGTTGTGTTGAGTGTTGAGTTCTGTGGGGGAGTAGTTTTTCAAGGATTTTGTCCAACACACAGGATTGTTATCTGCAGTTGGCGCGCATGAAGCAGTTCAAGATGCAAGTGCGTGAATCCGACAGGGAGCACGATGGCAAGGCTCGTGCGATACAAGCATAGGTTTGGACAGGTGGTGAATCTGCACACATGTATTGCCACTTCTGAGGCATGCCGGTCAGACGGGTCATACACACATTTATCTTTGGACACTGTAGTTCCTGTCTAGTCCTGATTTGCTGTCCCAGAAGTGGCAATACATCTTCTACCACAACACACGATGTTCACCACGCTGCTCACCCCATGTGCGATTCACATACGCAAACACACACACGCACACACACATATATACATGGCTTACTGACACACAAAGGTTCCTGGCGGCACTACAGACCTATTCACACAAACTGTCCCAGAACTGGCAAACTTCTGTTTTTTTACTTACAATTACTGGGCACGTTTGGCGTGAAACACCGTTCACATTCACGCTTCAAAAACGGTCAAACGTCTCATGACTGTTGTTCAAACATTCGGTGCACCGTGCCTCTGTTGTGGTGATAGCGACACTTTTCGATAGGCTCAACAAGAGATGCCCCTCCCATTTCCTGCCGCTGGCATACTTTTCTATAACACGCAACTGCCAGTGTAGCACAGCTCGGGGACATGAAGATGCATTGCCGGCGCGCAGGTTATCACTATAGATAATACCAGGCTAGCTGGTAAGGTGGAAACACATTTGGGGAATTGTTCCGAACGGAAGGACCGAGTGGGCTGGGGTTCCTGCTATGCATGGCCTGCTTCCCAAGGTTCTTGACCTGGCCTGCTGGCCGCCCGCCTCTATGGGGAGCCATTCATTGGACCTGGCCTGCTGGCATGACAATTTCATGCATGCATGCGAAGCCGGCTAGGTAATCCACAGGGCTAGGTCAAATTCCTGTATACTAGGTTGGGTTACGCTACAAACGGTACCTGTTGTGCTACCAACGGTGCTGCGCCTGGCGTGTATACGCCTGGTTTTGCTGACACAGCGCCCATGTGGTTCAAACCTTTCTCCCTTGCCGGCAAGCGCGTGCATGGACAAAGCTCAAGTCGTCAAATGCAGTTTAATGCAATTCAAATGCAATTCCAACCTATGTGCTTGCATGCAAGCACGTGCTTACTGCCAACGCTTGCTGTACTGCCGCACACACGGCAATAGCAGCCACTCCTGATGCAGCGCTCGCTGCTCTTGCTGTAACTCGAGTCTCGTTAGGCGTGGGAACGTAAACCAACAGATCACATTTTGGGCGTGGCCGGGTGGCTACACCCTTGAACCAGTTGGGTCTGCCAACATCCACCACGTCGGTCGATGCCAGGCCAGAGACAAGCCACGACCAGTGCCACTGCAGCGCGCGTCATGAGTCCAACTGCTTATACGTAACGGACAGGTAGCCCTTTAATGGTCGCACCCGCCCTGGTTTGCGACATATAACGAGCCTTTGAAAGGGTTCGTGGGGTTGAATTCCCCTCAGGACAAGGCGCCCAGAGCATCCACTGGGCTGCGACAGAGCAAAAGACAGATTTTCTGCTTGTACTTGTCTTGCAACCTTGGACAGAACCGGCAATGATGGGCTGCTCAGGAAAATCAGGGCGTCAAAGCAAAGAGGCAGCCGATAGAAGGTCTGTTTACCGCTGGGTTGTACAGCAGGCCGACAGGTGGCGTGACATCCGAATGGTGGGCGTCAAGGCACCGAGCACGGCAAACACACAGGGCAAAGACAGTGCCACGACCGGTGGAATCACTGCAGCTTTCAACGCTCAGCTATCCCTTACCAATGATTCTGGTACGATGGGTTTGGAACAACCTGACCGACATTCACGGCCTCAGCGGACACGTGCTACGGATGGACACCAGGGATGCCACAGTCTGAAGCCCCAGCCAAGATCCGCAAACACTGGCAGCCACTGGCACATTCCGGCTCATTGCCTGGAGGCAAAAAGCTTACGTATTCTCGTGCAGTTTTCGTGCAAGCTCCACGCATCAGAGACTGCAGAGTGAGCCACTCAAGTCAGAGACATGGCATGCTCCGATGAAATCCTCACCAGGCTCACAGAGCTGGTTGGCGAGGACGTCGCATCAACCATCTGTGCGGACGACGCATCGCCGTGCACGGAGGCGGTTGCGTGTGCTATCACATATCTCGCCGGTCAGGCGGGAACGGCACAGACCGCTGGTGATGATGCCGTGCTGGGGCTGGACACCATGTTCTTGCTGAACTCTGGGTACATGGTAGGTCTGAAACGCTGATTGGCTGTGGTGAGGCTCAAGAAGTCGATTGTCGTGTACGCTTGCCCTCCACCACACACACCTCCGTGAACCCACTGTGCGCGCCCTCCACCCATCATCATCAGTGCTTTCAACGTCTAACGTGCACCCCTTACGTTTCGCGCCTCTTAGTCATCCCTACTCAGTAGTTTTTGACCAAGGTTCAAACCGGTCGTTCTTGCTGACGAGCAGCCCTGAGCACCCCTGTGCAATCTGGTGCATTTGCAGGTGTTCCTCATGCAGCTCGGTTTTGCCATGCTGTGCGCCGGTATGATCCGACAGAAATCTCAGCACAATATTCTGCTCAAGGTGCGTAAACATGAATTTGTGGTGGCCAGCAGACACTCGAGTGCAACGTGGATGGATTAGATGTGGCGATGACGAGGCTACATGTGCAAAGATCAGGTGGAATCGTTCCATTTCTGGGCTGGCGTAGGGTGGGTTGTGTAATTGTTAGCAGCGGAACAAGCAAGCACAGTGCATCTGTCGCAAGCAAGCCTGAATTCTGTCCGAGCGACCTGATAAAGGGCCAGGCTTCTGCTCAGCGCAGTCACTCTTGATACCATCGATTTGTCAGTCTCACATTCTCCTCGTTTGCTTGATAACTGGAACGCAGAACCTCCTGGACGCTTGCCTCGGTGGCCTCGCCTGGTACCTTCTTGGGTGAGGGACGAGCCGGCGTTTGGCGTTGCCTGTATCTATCTGCCAGCTGGTTACTATCGGTTGGCTCAATAACCTCTGCGTTACGAATGCGCACACTGGCCAGATTGATGTGCCTGTTGCACTTGCCTCTGTATTCCACTTGACCTTGCGACCTGGTGACCGTGGTTGTAAGCATCTGTCTCTCTGGCTGAGTCACTGAGCACCTGCTTGCACCCTTGCAGCTATGGCTTTGCCTTTGGCAAGCGCAACAAGGGCAACGACAACTCCTTCATTGGCAATTGGAACTTTGCTCTCAAGGTAATTGCCATGTCCCTGCCTGAACACAATCCCACTAGTGCAATGTACGGGATGCATTCAGTTCCTTGCTCATTGCACACGTGCAGGAGACTGTTGATGTGAGCTTTGACGACCCAGAGGCCTTTGCGGGCAACGGCTACCAGTCGTTCTTCTTCCAGTGGGCGTTTGCTGCCGCTGCCGCCACCATCACGTCTGGTGCCGTGGCGGAGCGCTGCACCTTCCTAGCGTACTGCTGCTACACCTTGCTGATGACCGCCTTCACCTACCCAGTTGTGGTGCATAGCATCTGGTCCGCAGATGGCTGGCTGGCTGCATGGTCTACAAGCTGGGGGGACGGTGAGTCACTGTCTATCTGTCTATCTGTCTGCCTGTCTGTCTCGTCTGAACACCCGTTTGGAATGTGCACTGCAGCGCATGATTTGTGAGGTAGTGTTTGAACGGTTCCACTGTGTGGCCTGAAGTGTCTTGTATGTCTGCTTCTTGGATATGCCAAAAATCATTGTGCAAGCTTGTGCACACATGCAGGCCATGCTCTCATCCTCAAGACTGGCGCCATTGACTTTGCTGGCTCTGGCGTGGTGCACATGACGGTGGGAACAAGTAGTGGCTTCAGTCAGAGATAAACCGTGCTGCTGCGTTCGTGCTGCTTGCTCAAGCGCTGCTGGTAAAACGTTTGTTGTAAGCGAGCCCCAAGGCTGCAACTTTGCTTGGTTTGCCCTGAGCGCAGGGTGGCATTGCCGCGCTGGTGGGAGCATGGCTCATGGGCCCTCGTGTGGGACGATTCAGGGTGAGTGCCGTGCTACCTAGTGCAACTCACTTCGTGCCATGCACAGAGAAGGCCTTGTTTTGTTTTGTTCTGTTCGTGTGTCGCAAGTGCCCGTGTGTGTCGATGACTTTGACAGGCATACCCGTGATGACATCATGCCACGATGCAACTGAACCCGTGATGACATCATGCCCGTGGTTGATTGGGGTGATTGCAGGATGGCAAGGTGGTGGACCCCATGCCGGGCTACTCCGCACATCTGGTGGTCCTGGGCACCTTCATCCTGTGGTTTGGCTGGTATGGCTTCAACCCAGGATCACAGCTCTTCGTGGCCGGCTTTGGGAACGCAGCCATTGTGGCGCGTGTGGCTGTCTGCACCACCCTTTCAGCAGGTGAGGATGGCGTGCAGCTGACTATCTGGTGCTCGACGTGCTTCATTCGTTGCTTTTTCGTTGCATTCGTTGCTTTTTTTTACTGCACAACATTTTTGTCAAGCCGTGAAATCGATGCTGGCGCTCTTGACAGGGTGACTAAACAGAGTAAGTGGTTGTCACCAACTGGACCAATGTTGTGAGGTGTCACGCAACGAAGCGTAACAAGTATAGAGTGAGCGTAACGCTTGTGTGTGACCTGTCAAACGGTGCGTGGCAAACTGGCACTGAAGATGGTGTCCTGTGGGATGATAGCCACAAGGGACTCACCACGCCTTGCTGACTCAGCTAGATTCCCCTTTACTAGGCTGTAGCAGTGGATGCAATGCTTGCTGCAGAACTCTGATTTTCTGCAGTACAAGATTTGTACGTTTGCGTGGACGTGCTACATGGTGTGCTCTCCCTCCCTGTAACCCCGTGCAGCCCCACCTATCCTGACAATCACTTGCTAACCTTGCAGACAACGGTTGCACGTTACCTTCAGTATATAAGCTTTCGTACCTCACGCCATAATCACGTTTACAGTAAGAGCTCGCTCTTAGTCAGCAACTTCCACAACACGCTTGTGTGGCCTATAGAGTAGCTGCACTTCTTAACCTCCTGCCCGCTGTGCCCTGCAGCTGCCGGTGGCGTGGCCATGCTGGCCCTGCGGTGGTACAACACCCGCGTGTTTGACCTGGTCTACACGTGCAACGGGATCCTGAGCGGCCTGGTGGGCATCACCGCAGGCTGCAGTGTGGTGGAGCCCTGGGCAGCTATCATCTGCGGCGCGCTCTCAGCCTGCGTCTGCTACGGTGCTGAGACAGCACTGCACCGCCTGCACATTGATGATGTGGTGTCTGCCTTTCCTGTGCATGGTGCCTCTGGCGCATGGGGCGTGATTTTCGTGGGCTTCTTGGGCAAGCCTTCCTACATTGAGCAGGTCTATGGCGCCGCTGGCCTGGTGCCTGGTGGCAAGAGGTGAGCAGGCCACATGGCCAGCAGGATAGCAGTGAATGTAAAGCAAACCCAGTCCAACGGTCAGCACCAGAAGTTGTGTGTGCGTGTGCTGCAGCAAAGCATCCATGACAAGCTAGACATTACGTTAAACATGTCATCCCCTGATGCATGTTGTGCAGGTACGGTTGGTTCTATGGTGGCCACGGTCAAGTGATGCTGTGCCAGGTCATCGAGGTGCTGTTCATCGCTGCATGGGTCGGTGCATGCATGTCCGTGCTGTTCGGCACGCTCAAGTTCTTCAAGCTGCTGCGAGTGAGCGACGAGGAGGAGCGCATGGGCCTGGACAAGTCGATACATGGTGCCAGCGTCCATGGCGGCCAGCTTGGTAACGGCAGTACCAACGGTGCAGACATGATTGTCACGGCACGCGAGACCGATGGCGCAGTTGCCAAGGTGGTCTGATGCGGCTGGAGCAAAGGACACTCTCCTCTTCTGCTACTAGACCAGACCTGGCTTCTGCTATTCCAGCCCTCCCACTCCTGAGAACGTCGGCAGGCATCTCCCCCTGGTTCCCTGCCTGCCTGTACTTATAGCATAAATGACCGAAGCCTTAATCAAGGGAAAGCGATATAACGAGGCCACAGGTGCAATAAATGTCAGTTATAACGTGACAAGGCAAACATGCCTCCCATGTACATCTAAGCACTCAGCACGTGCCTATGAGCCTCTGCGTCTGTACCCTCTTCCTCAGTCTTTTTTCTTCTTTCTTTCAGATCACTTTGGCGCATTGCTTTGCATCGGAAAACAACTAATTACGTCCAATGCCCTTATACAAGGAAGGAGGCACACCACAAGCACGTCCACGCAAAGGTTGGCTTAAGATTGAACAAAGCAAAGCAGCAGCCACACCAAGTACACTTGCTTGTGCTGACATCATCGGCTCTGACGTCGACGGAACGCTTTGCGAGTGAGGCTGCTGCCTACGTGTCCACGCCAGGCCTGTTGGCAGCGTTGCTTGTGCTTTCTTCTGATGTACCTTACTATATCCCTGTCCTTGTACAGGTCTGTTCTTCAGATACTTGCTGTGTGCGATGCAACGTTGACAAAATCAAACACACGCACGTTGAATGAGCCATTACAGCTTGTATATGTATCTGTCTTTCCAGTCACTTTTCCCCTCGCATAACATTTGTACATCTACCCTTTACCCTCACGCTCCTTTTCCTTACAAAAGTACATTGCAATCTACAACACTCACTCGAACACATCCACACCAGCTCACCCATTCGAGACCTGATATGAATTTGTCATTGCTCCCGCCATTTCCAAGGGCACTTCAATGTTCAAGTGACCAGGCTTTGTCATGGGCTCTCTAACGTTTTGGCCTGGTTTTCATGCTGATCTGTGCATGGGAAGGTTGTGACTAGGCTGGTGTAGTAATCCGAGCAAATAAATGTGCGTGATCCAGCATCAGCCTCTACGGGCAAAGGCGCAGCGGACCCAGGCGTGCCTACTGCAACCGCTGCTCGGTCGAGCAGAACAAATCAACCCTACCCACCAGGCAAACAAGGCCAGCAGTAGATGACAGCCAATGCCCGAGCGGTGGACAGGCTGGTGAATCAGCAGGCACGACAGTGCGTCTGGTGAAAAATGCGCAGAGATTGTGCCAGGGTCTGCTGAGTGTGTGGATGACCTCTTTGTGTCACTGACAGTGAAAGACACTCCCAGTGTGTTGTAAGAGTGAGGCATACATGGAAGCTCGCAACGATTTAATCATGTAGGGCCCAGCAAGGCATGCTGGAGGCCATGGCTGAGGATGCAGCTGGGGAGACTGCAAATAGAGGATACCAGCATGGGTAGTTAACAGACCCTGGGGTGTCGCAATCCGATTGCGGGGGTGGGGAGTCCCCTTCACTTGTTGTAACTGATCTGATGCAGTCTGTCGGCCGAGCGTGCAGGAGCATGTGCGCATGTGCATCTCCAGCTTCGTTGTCTCGTCACTGATAACGGACAGGTCACGTCGTTTAGTCTTCTCATCAGGTCATGCTCTGAGTTGGTTGCTCTTGATTGCTGCCTTGGCTGTGAGCTTGTGAGCTGTGCAGCACCCAAGCCAACCCATATCCACGCGTGGCAAAGGCAGCCAGGAGTCGTTGCAGGCGCTAAACCCTGACCACATCCATGGCAACGTGCAGGAGCTGACAACGCAAACCTCGTTTCTTTATCCTCGTAGCCCAGACGTGTGCATGCAACCGAGGTACGACCACTGCCTGGCGTACTTGAGCAATGTGGCTGCAGTCACATTTCTTTATCAGGTCTACCATCATTCCAGGTCAATACACCTTGTCACCAGACATGGACCCAGTCACCTCTGTCACCCCCTTACAGAGACGACCAACTTGGTAACATTCCTAGGATTCCTCGGAGACGTCAACACCTTCAATGAATGAAGGTGTTGACCAAACATGTGGTTCAAACATGTGGCACGTGGTTCCACTTTTGCGAGAGCTGTAATCCTGTGCGCATCTTGACTTGCATTTAGTTAACATGCACGTCTGGATAATTGCCGTATTCTGATAATCCACAACTGCAATACTCTGCACCACAAGAAGAGTTGACCGAAGCAGGGCAGTTCAGGGCTAAGAGCACAGTCTGAGCCCTGGCAATGATGATGGCTTACACCATGAGGAACATACGCTGTTGCTCGGCCACCACATAACAACAGACAACATCACACAGTTTCACACTTATATATATGCCTCACTCTTATAACACGCTGCCTCCACTTCTAGTTCCTCCACTCCTCAGGTAGACTAGGCTGCCGTCAACGCAGTTCAGCTCACCATACTCCAATTTCTCAACCAATTTCTAGGGTTTAAGATGGATCAGGCTGACGACGTCTTGGCCAATCTTGTTGCGATCACAGGCGTAGATGAAGTGGCCGCTATTGCCCTTCTTGAAGCGACAGATTTCAACTTGGAACAGGCCGTGAATCTGCACTGGGGAATGACGGATCAGGGCGCAGGCACAGACAATCGTGCCTCCTCGGCCGCTGGCGCAAACACGGCCGCTGGCATTTCAGCTGACTTGGAGGACGAGGTGGGCATTAGAACTGCAACACCTTTTTGCATTTGAAAATACCCGGATCTATCATGGCCGCTCAAACGCCGCATGGTGGCATGGAATCATCCCATACGCACGTGCATGAGCTGACTCCAAGATGGTTGCATGCCACCGCCACCTGCCTGTCCTGATGTCAAATCAGCAGGTACGTGCCCCTCTGCCCAGCAAGATCGATCGGTTGTATGGTGACAGGCATGAGCCCAGGCGCCCAGGCTCGGATGCAGCCGGTGGCTCAGGTCGGCTGGGCCCACAGTATGGCGCCTACGGCCAGGGGTCCACACGCCCACAGCCAGCCGTAGATATCTTCAGAGACATCAAGGTAGGCACATACAGGCCCCAGCAGGTGGCATGACTACTTTGCAAGGGCGTCTCAGGGTAGTTGGTCATGCTAGTTTTGTAAGCATCGACGGCACGCAAAGGGCACCCAGAACAGTACCCACTCTTCTTCACGCTTGTATGCACCTCATCGCGTTCTCCACTTGCATTAGCACAAGTGCATCACTTGCAGCCACATTTCCACTCGACCATGAGCTTGTGTGTGCCTTTTTGCATCTGTATCATCCCACAATTGCAACAGAAGTTGGGCTGTGCGTGTGTGCAGGCAGAATCCACCACCCGGCCCGCCCAAGGCAAGGGCGGCCCGCTGGCCCCCTCCCTGTCCGACATGTTCCGGCCGCCCACCGCCCTCATGTACACAGGCGACATGCAGGCAGCCGCGCAAGTGGCCGCCTCACAGGACAAGTGGCTCATGATCAACGTGCAGTCAAACTCTGAGTTTGGCTCCCACCAGCTGAACCGCGACACGTGGACTCATGAGGCCGTTGTGCAGGCGATTGGTGGCATGTTCCTGTTCATTCAGCTGCAGGACGACACGCAGGAGGGCAAGCAGGCGTGCGCCGCCTACCACCTGCACAAATTACCAGTGGTGCTGGTGTTGGACCCAATCACCGGTAAGGGCAAACAGGAGAGGTCAAGTGCATCTAGACAGACGACGGTTGCAGATGGGCGTGTTTGTGCTACTACTGATGTTCGGTCACGCAGCTGGTTGGGGCTGGACGCTGGCAAGGGCTGGACGCAGTGGCACTAGCAGTAGTGATTGGCAGAGAAAACGCTTTTCAGCACACAGTGGCTGCAGAGGCGTGGAAAACTGCAGCAGCTGTGTCTGTGTGGATTGATCTGCCATCCGTGACTGACATCGGCAATTCACAGGCGGTAGTCTAACTGTAGTCGGTGTGATGGTTTTGAGGAATTCTCGTGGCCTGCCTACCGTTGACGCCTGGTTGTCACCTAGTGTGCATTCAGGTGGCAAGCTGTACGAGCGCACCGGATTTGTTGACGCAGAGAAGCTGTTAGAGGACCTAGTGCCCTTCATGGACCATGGGCCTAAGGTGTGTGTGTGTGTGTGTGCGAGTGTTTGTGTTTGTGTGTTTGTGTTTGTTTGTGTGTTTGTGTGTGTGTGTGTGTGTGTTTGTGTGTTTGAGTGTACATGTGAATTTAGGGGGGCAGACGACGGGGCCCAAGGGAGGCAGAGC
>QAXH01000617.1:0-26284 GCA_004335635.1 Chloromonas sp. AAM2 | reverse complement strand
GGGGTGCGTGGGTCTAGGATGTGTGTGTGAATGTGCGTGTCGTTTGGCCTGCTGGTCAACATGTCAGAGTGTGTAGGCATGGTATGTTACAAACTTGATCAGTATATACTGACTTGTCCGTGAGCTTCTGGTCTGGTCTGGTATGACATGAGCATAACCACACCCCCTTGTGTGTGCGACAGATCTCACACAGACAACTAAAGGGGGCACCCCTTTATCTCTGGTACTTCTTGCCACCTCTCTCCACCTGCTCCCACATTTTTATGACCGCATGATTCTACACTCATGGTACACTGCTTTACTACTTTCCACCGGTCTTTTACTTGGTGGCCGCAGTCCCGAGCTCCCCTTCATGAAGGGTCTGTCCACCTTCAGGCACCTAATGCTGCTTGCCAACACCCTACACGACAGGTGCGTGTACAGGGGCCCACATTCATCCTATAAGAATGCAGCAAAGGGCGCACATGCACTGATTGAGGCCGAGCGCTATCCTAGCTTACCTGACTAGCGCGCAGGTTATTGACTGAGATAAGTGTATTGGTCAGAACTTACTAGCATCTCCAATGACATGCTTTGCTGGTGCTTTGGCAGTGTCATTGGTTGACAGCTTGAGCAGGCTGGGCATTTGAACGATTTGAGCAGGATGATTGCTTGAATTGAAGTCAGATACGATTGCCCCATTCGAATGTGACACCAAGACAATTTGAACAATACGGTTGAGAAAGGCCACCACCATCCGGGCCATGCCCCCTGTCCCCGCACATGCAAATCGAACAATACGGGTGAGAAAGGCCCCACCATCCGGGCAATGCCCCCTGTCCCCGCACATGCAAATCGAACAATACGGGTGAGAAAGGCCCCCACCATCCGGGCAATGCCCCCTGTCCCCGCACATGCAAATGGAACGATACGGTTGAGAAAGGCCACCACCAACCGGGCAATGCCCCCTGTCCCCGCACATGCAAATCGAACAATACGGTTGAGACAGGCCACCACCAACCGGGCAATGCCCCCTGTCCCCGCACATGCAGGACTGTGCCTTACCGTACGGCTGCCATAAGCGAGGAAAATCCCTATGAGACACACGACAGCGTGCCCCTTGACCCCGCCTACCCCTCCATTGTCAAGCCCGCACCCAGGCTCAACGCACAGCAGCCCTGCAGGCCCCTATGCAGGCGGGAAGCAGCGCCCGCACAAGACGAGGTACGGACATGTATTACGTAATGCAGCATGATCATACAATCACCACTAGAAGTGATAGCAATACTAGCACATAAGCAGACAACTGTTTGCAGCAGTTACCAAAGCAATAAATGCATGCCTGCTGGTTGTCTGCATGCTGCGCAGGCCCGGCAGCGTCAGCGGGCACGTAAGGGTCTGGGCGTGCGGGTGCTGGTGCTGGTGCTGTTCCCGCTGACCATTCCCCTGGCGATTGCACTGCTATGCTACATGGTCATGGTCGGAAGGTGAGAGACCTTTTGACTTGACCTTCCTGCCTTGTGTCTGGCTACTGTACGGTGATTTGCATTGCAATCCATAACAATCTGGTTAGATCACTAGAAATAACAACATTCAGTCAAGTGTCCTGCCGATGCACTGCATAACTGTAGAGCTGCTGGACTGTAAAGTTGCTGTGCCACTAAAGGAAAGCTCAGTCAAGCGATCATCACTGTGTGTGGGTGTGGGCCTGTGGGCGTGCACGCTTGCCTCTCACGTGTGGTGTGGCTAACGGCGCAAGCATGGCGCTCATGCTCCGCGCACTGATGAGTTCTACTACTAGCAGTCGATTGGGTTGGCTGTGGTTGCACGCACAGGCGTCAATGGGCCGCTGTTCTGAGCCGAACCTTTGACCACGGCTGGGTGGAAGCGGCAGCACCCGCCAGACTGCGCAACAAGAAAACCGCCTTAACCGCAGCATCACGTGCCCCCTCACAACCAACCCAACCAACCCAACCCACCTTGACAGCCTCAAAAGACCCTTTTGCAGCCACAGCTGACCCAGCGTCAGTTACACTCCTACCTGCAACGACCTCAACCGCCACAACCACCTCTCCAACCGACACCCCATTTAATAGCACGGGTTTTGCGAACGGAACAGAGGATCCATGGACGTTTGAAGCGGATGGGGAAGAGCCGTTTAATGAGCAAGGGCGGCGGGACGTGCTGACAACCCTAGTTGGGTCTGCCATAGCCTTGCCAAGACCAGAAACGCATTCAACGTCGGTTAGGCAGAGCTTTGACCAAGCGGTTACAGCGGAGAGGGCTGGGTCTCAGCGGGTGGAGGTCACCATTGATGGAGGAGCCAGGGTGAGTGGGGATGTTTTTTGCATGTGAGTTGGTGAGATAACAATCCTTGTTATCTCCCCAATGATTGAATGTGCTGCTACATACAATTGGGGATATCAAGCATCTGGCCTGTGCCGAACAAGAAAGTGTTGTGCAATGTATGATAGTGAAATATAAAAATAAGCAATGAATTGAACGGTAGTAGAACCTAATGGTTGTTCCTTTCTTTAGTCTTTCTGTATTTGGATGCACTCCACGGAGACTTCAAGTGCATGACGGCTACTCATTTCTTTTCTAGTTGATTTCGAGGCTGGAATTTTCCTGTTTCATGCGCTTGTAGGAGCTGCATGTGCATGACGGGCTGGTGGACACGGCCGGCAGGGAGCGGGAGGCCCAGCTGTGGATGATGCGGCAACTGAATAAACTGCCATGGCACAAGGTCGATGTGGACACCAGGTAGGTCGTTGCTCGTGTTTCTTCCGTTTTTATTGTTGGTACGTGGACTTGAGTCTGGGACTGCTCAATGGGAAAACGGTGCCTTGGCTGGGGCACAACGGGGGGGAGCTGCCTGCAGCAGCTGAATATCGTGATGCATGCAAGGCGACCATGCAAGGCATACCCAGGTTGCACAACGTTTGCTCAGGCTTCTTGCATGGCCTGCTAGCGTTCGTGCTTGCTGCATGTGGGCCCCCCTGATGTAATCAATATACATACTCAGGTACATGTCATGGCTCAGGTGTGGTGTAGATTGTGAGTGTGTGGTAGGGGTTGGTCGCATGGAGCGGAGAAGACCGCCATCATCATGTGGCCTTTTGTCCGAATCCATGCTGTGTCCCATGCACGTGCAGGCATTACCATGCGCATGCCGCCATCATTCTGCGCATGCCCAAGAAATTCATGGCCAACAAGGACTGCATGCAGGTATTGAAGGGGGGGTGGGGAGCTGGGTAACAAGCAGCTGATAGCACGATCTGTTGAGGGGCCCACTGAGGGGCACAGATCGGTGAGGGCCTTGCAACATGTGCAACCGCACTGCACATCTGTACCGTGCACACATGCGCTGCACATCTGTACCGTGCACACATGCGCTGCACATCTGGACCATGCACAGATGTGCTGCATGTTTGGACAGGAATCTTTCAGTTCGGAACTGTACCATGTGGCACTCGGCCTCAGTCACCTACTCCATGATATCGGTTGTGCAACCCTGTGTATGTGTATTCAAGTTGTGTCATGTCAGCGGCCTCCAGATGCACTCAGATAGGTAGGTGGATAGATAGATTTACAGCATGGGGGCCAGTGTGCACACTGCACAACCGCTAGCAAGCCGTGCGCAAGACAAGGCTGCATACCATGTGTGTCTGGTGGTGGTGGTGTGTGTACAAGATTGTACCGTGGGGGAGGTAGATATGGCGGTCCCTGTTTGCTTCAGGCCGATTGTTTCTTCAGCCCGATTTGTTGTTACCAGGGTGGGGCTGCGTACGGGCGTGGGTGTGTATTTGTAGACTGCGCAAGGAGAGGTTACAGCGGGGTGTCAGGACCCTGAGGTGTGTGCAGGCGACTGGCACCCCTGTGCTTGCAGCAACCGCCCCCTTCTACCCTAAACTACAATATCATACTGTGTCATATTGATGTTGGTTTTTCCCGCCCTGCAGTACCTGGTAGACCACATGGTGCTGGATGTACTGGACATGTGAAGAGGATGGGAGCTGAATGCGATGGAGTGGGCGGAGTGGAAAGACTGCACCCTACCTGTGATCAGTTTTTGTATCAACTAAGATCAACTAAGCAGTGCTGGCTGTATAGAGAGAAGGAAGATGCAGCCTGCCCCCAGTGGCAAGTGCCAGGTATAATGTAGGCCGTGATATTCTGAGATGTAATGCTGTGGAATTCTGCGAGCCTCGTGACGAGTACGGAACTAAGCCATCCGTTTTGGGTCTGTGAAAAATGGTGTGGCGCTTACCATGCAAGCAAGCGTACCCACCGCCTGCCACACGTCAGGAGACATGTCTCTACCAGGATATGTATACGAGGGCGCTGTATGTGTTCTAATTCATGCGACCGTGAACTGCGTGAGATGTGCACATGGCCTGGACGTGTGTTATTTGCTTCCCAATATCTAGCAGCAAGTTGTTGTGAGAGTACACGAGTTTGCCATCAGGATGCACTTCTGGACGACGCATCACCCGAGTGACGGAGACACCGGGGAGACACTTGCGTTTGGCTCTCTGGGACGATGGTGGCCGGGAGTGGAGATGACCGGCTGTCTGCAGTCTTACTAGCTGTACCAGGCTGATGACAGGCCCGTTGGGACATGTGTGACTTGCAAACTGGAATTGAGTGACACAGCTGTTCACCTGGCGGTAGGTCTGAAGCATAGGAGTTACAGCACCGTGAGCAAGCACAAGCAAGAACTTCCCGTCCGGTTGTTCAGCACTGGCAAGCCGTGCAAGATACAAGGCTGGATACCATCCTGACCAACCATGGCAAAAGGAGGAAACGTTCAGCGAGACAGCAAACGCTCTGTATCACTGTAGACACCCCCAACCCATACCTTCAGTGGCTACTGCGATAAACAAGCAGCATGCATTTCCGCTGAACACACGACGTGCACTTCTTCGGCGCCCTGACTTGGCATGTGCTTGCTCAGCGCAGTGCCAACAAGTCAGTAGCAGGCGGTACAAGGAGCAAGACCTGATCTGGTTGCCGCACAATGGCATGTGCATCACCACAACGTGCTGAAGTACGATTACAGCTAACGCCGACGCTAACAAGGAGTTGTAGTTGGCTTGGTGTGGTGATCATACATAGCAGTCGTCCAACCGCCTAACCCTAAGCAAAGCGTGAGCAGCTGTTTGTCGGCAGCACCGCAAGCTGCAAAACCTCAGTATGCTTGCCATGTAATAGTGATGATGGTCATGATGGAAAAGGAGGCCAGCTTCCTCAGCGCAGATAGCTAACACTGCATCTGACCGATAAGGCTTGGCTTCTAGTGACGATTGGGCGCGCGAGTCACACGCGCGGTCACGTGTCCTACACGGTGCTACCATGGGGCAACTGTCCACGTGTCTGTCAGAAAGGTGCTGCCGTGGGTGTCACGTGCAGCTGCTCAGGGTAGGTCAGGGCGGTGCCCATCCCATTCAGGGTCCTGTGGCGGCTTCTACGGTGTCAACAAACATGAACTGCCATTTTTTGGGCGCCCAAGTTACATGGTTATACGGCCACGGGTGTCTTCAGGGAAGATCGGAGCCAGCGGGCCCGAAAAGGGCTCGCAGTCTAAGGGCATCATGACACCGTGTCAGGTGTTCACACGGTAGATGCCATGGCCGGTGCCTGTGCGGGCAGTGGCAGCTCGCCCAGCCCCTGGATGATGACGGCCTTGAGCGGCTTGCCGTACTTGCGCCGCACACCCGCCGCACGATCGTCACCAATACTGCATGGCGAGGACGGGCACAAGTGGCGAGTTATGTGTGGCAGTGGTTATGGCTAACAATAGTTTCCCAGTGGTTATGTGTGGCAGTGGTTATGGCTAACAATAGTTCCCCAGTGGTTAGGTGTGGCAGTGGTTATGGCTAACAATAGTTTTCCTTCCCTGCCGACCCGCGCTGAGCAGAGCATGGGCAGAGGAGGGTGTGTGAGACATCAATCGCCTTCGTGTGCGGCGAGCACTTGTTTGAATCCGCCCGAAGAGTTGAGCGTGGAGTGGCGTGCAGCACAAAGGTAGGATGTGACATTCAGGGACAAAGGGAACCAAGCACAGGGAACTCAGCACTGTAACAAACTCACGCCAACCAAGAGACCCACTGGGAACCAAGTACCATGATAAAAAGCAAACTACATCAGAGTCTTACTGTATTTAGGAACACAATTGCATGAGGGGCCCAGCGGAAGAAGCCCCAAGTCTCCTCTTACAACAGAAAAGCAAGCTCCAGCAAAAGTATGCAGCTGTATACACATGAAAATGCAACTAGCACGTTGATGCGTCCTCAGTGCAGCACTCACGTTTGTGCGAACACGTTGAGTTGTTTGCTTCTTTCGCTGGGTTTGAATGTAGGCACCTGCGTAACCAGCCAAACATCACATCATTTGCAATGCCTGTTCTCATTGGGTGCACAGAAGTAAAGAAAACCGGGCAGAAGAATTGATGTCGAACTCAATTCTCATGCTGCGCAACAGCTGTGGTGGCAAGTGTATGTTTGCGCATGAAAAGAAAAAGCTGACCACACCTCTCACGTTGGGTGTGACAGGCTGTACGTCAAGTCACACGTTAGGTGTGACACATCAGTCACACACCAGTCACAAACAACCACACATCACTCATACTTACCATTTATAAGTCACACACCTGTGCAATGGTTGCCACCACACTCATGCCCTCCACCACCCTCCCGAACACGAGGTTCCCGCTGTCCAGTCTAGGCACCGGCCCGGGACCTGCGGGGACAAACAGCAAGACATGTGTTTGAAGAGATGATAGTCGAGGCACTTGCCTGGGACCTGCAGGAAGAAGCTGACCAACACTGACACTGTACGTCTTGTAATGAACATGATATTTGTTCTTGAAAACACGAGGGTAACACAATTGCTGCAGTATCCATTTGGGCGGGGACAAACAGCAAGACATGTGTTTGCAGAGATGATACTGATAACACAAAGCACATGATTATTAATATCACAATGCTTATTCAAAGGATGCAAGCCAATAGTTTGCTGGTTACCTGTTGTGATGAGGAACTCGCTGTTCCTGTACCCGGGCAGTGAGCGCAGTGCGGGGTCTTCATCATTCTCTGACAGGCTCAGGGAGAGCGTGCCGGGCCTGAGGTGGCGCAGGCGGAAGGCGGCGGCGGAAGAAAGGTCGGGATTGGGCTGCAGAACAGACGTACACAGATGTCGCACGTGGTACAAATGTTTGGACGTATCCCAAGTCTGTAATGTGCGATGAATCTGTTGCGCAACCATCTGAATGGCACTATGCACCTGCAGCTCTGAAGTGGACTGCCATACACACACATGAACACATGCGTACGTACACACATACACACACATGGACACATGCGTACATACACACATACACACATGGACACATGCGTACATACACACACACATACACACATGCGTACATACACACATACACACACATGGACACATGCGTACATACACACATACACACATGGACACATGCGTACATACACACACACATACACACACATGAACACATGCGTACATACACACGCACACATACACACACATGAACACATGTGTACATACACACGCACACATACACACACCTACCTGCAGCTCAGCCCTGTCCGCCTCCACCTGACCCAAACGGAAGGCACCCTGTTGACCCGCCTGCACAGCACCAGATACGACAATCCACAGAACTTTCAGCGGAAAATTCACATCACAACAAACAGTTCAGTGGGAGACTTGCATGGAAAATCCGCCGGGGAAATTCTCAACCAGAGCAGTTGAGAACAGATAATCACCCAGCCAAGGTCCGTCCTCAGTGTACCTGTACTTTCACTGATGATTGTGCTTTATGTCTGTTCATTGAATTATACAAGAACTACGATACAGGAGCACGTCCTGAGCAGGTTGTACCAAATAACCGCATCGCTTTAAACAGCTACTCCTGAATAGCTGTTCAGGTCATCATCTTTTGAGAGCAGATTAGCAAAAACCACTGCAACTGAACGAATTCAACTGCCAACTGCCAGTCACGTGCGTGCTCAACCTCCTCACCTGTATATACTCGCCGGGCAGCACTTTAGAGAACACTGTTTCCTTGAGGGCACCCGAGCGCACCAGCCGCAGGAAGTTGGCCACTGTGCCCGGGGCGGAGTTGCCGTATAAACCTGCAAAACACAGCAAAGTAGGTGAGTGAGGGCGAGACACACACTATTGCACACAATTCAATCATGTGTGTGTGCATGTGACAAGCTCATGCATGCAATACGGCATCACCACGTACTGCCTTGTGAACACATGTGCCTCTGTCTGCATGGCGTTGCAGCTGGCATATGCCTTGCCATGTAGGCCTGTGGGGACATCAACGTGGTGTAGTGGGGGCGTGGTGTGTGTTGAAGGTAGCGGCCGCATGCATTTGCACATAACCCGGACCCAATGTGTGTGTGCATGTGATGAGTATGAAACGAAAATGCTGTGCATGCAAAACCCGGGTGAAGTCAGGCATACGTTCGTGTATGCCCTGCTTCACGGATGCGCACGTGCAATGAACACATAACTGAACACAAGTGCCGCTGTCTGCAATAGTTTGCGTTCCTGCTGGCACCTGCTTGGGGTCTGTCTTTACATCTGCAGAACGGCATACACGTCCAACATTAACGAGTCCTGCGCTTACATACCCAGCACAATCCTCCCCACAGGCGCTGCATCGTCCACTGGAATTACAGTGCGGTCTCCAAGAGTGCGTTCACTGGCTGTCTTGAATGATCGGGGTGCTATACCGATGTCAAAGTAGACCTGCAGATGGTCAGGGATTGAATTGGTGAGGCACGTGCACACTGGAATAACATGTAAAGGCACATGCACGTCCGTGAGGTGACAGGTATCTATATGGCACATGCATACGCGCGAGGTCATGAGTGGCGGGCATTTGCATGCAAGCTACACAGTGATCACAGGGAACAGCATATTGGGCAGCAGGCAGGTGCATGCATGCATAATTCGCAGGTCAACACACGTGACTCAGCACGCGCACAAGCGCATCAGCGCACGCGCGTAGCAGACGCGCACCACAGCACACGCACGCACGGTGCCACAGACGACATCGCACATACAAGTGTCAGTCGTGCATTGCGATGAGAGTTGAGACTTGCATTCGTGCTCACACGTAACGCCCACCAAGTTTGTGATGGCATCTGCCGTGCTGTCCGTGCTCTCATATCTCTCCGCCCGTGCTATGCGTGGGCTGACGGCTAACGCCGCTGTTGCAAGGAGCATCGCCCGCCTGTGTGTTCGCTGGGCACTGGACGTGTCGGTTGCCACGTCAGTGTCGGGCTTCGTATCGGGCTGAACGGCTGACATGCGGCTGCTTGCGCAAGCGGGCATGCAAGTCGCATGTTTGGATTGGCTAAACGATGGTCTGTGAAGAGAGGCTGATGCATGGCATGATCCAATGGATTGCATCTGATCACTGTTCCAAACTGCGTTCAAGTGCTTTCAGAGGTAATGATGCAGTTACCAGTGCAGATGGGTTGCACAGCACGGACTGAGGTGTCAGCTACTGTCTGCCTGGTATTTTGTAGTTGGTTACAAAATTGTGTCTGTTCCAGTTTGGTGCAGTGTATGATGGTGAAGTTGCACAGCTTTTTGCGATGAGTTTACTGGCAAAACTTTGCAGGCAAGCAGGGCGGGGCACTACTGATGCCTGCTTCCAGGGTTTTTCTTGTCACACTAAACATGTGTGACCTGAGATCCCATGTTGCAAGCCCCCACTGCGCGCTATCGCTGTTCAGTCACTCAACGCATTTGACAAGATGGCTCTCTCCTGCAAGGCCCCTTCCATGCGCATGCGCAGCCAGGCTGTCGCAGCCCGTCGCCCAGCTCGCGTGCAGGTCAAGGCCGTGAGCGAGCTGTCCTCCTTTGTGGCTGTCGGTGGCTCCACCATTGCCTTCCTGTCTCTGGTGCGTCGGTGCAGAGGCCATTTGGCATTCCAGACCTGGCACTCGGGATGTGACCTTTTCGCCCAATGCCAACTTGGCATCGCGATGCCAAGAATGCTCCGAAGCAGTCGCCAAGAAGCAGCTCGACATTCATAGCCGGCTGGACAGAATGCAGGGATACCGAATCATTGCGCCAGCCCCTGCGAGCGCGATCAGCATCTCGCAACTTTTCATGTCTTCAGCTTGACGGACTTTCAGCACTTGCCACAATGAATGTGCAAGCTACACAAGCTACACAGTCATTAGGCAGTTCCAGTTCTACCTGAACTGCTTGCCTGAGGAGGTTGCCATGTCATCTTGTGCATGCAGGGCCGCTTTGTGTTCCTGCCATACCAGAGGCGCCAGGCTGACTTCCAGACAGTTTCCCCCAGCTCTTCCCCAAAGACCGGCGGTGGCACCACCTTTTTCGACAAGCTGCAGCAGCCAGCCAGCTTCACCACCACATCCAAGGTACATGTCAAACCTTGGATGGCACTGCTTATGCCACCTCAGCCCATCGCCCCCAGCTGTCAGCCTCAGTTTGTATACTGGCCAGCTACTGGTTTTCCAATGGGCGACCAAGGGAGCACGCGCACCCATGGTTGTTATGGTGTACGTCCATGTGTGCAGGACCCAGCTGGCTTCACCATTGTGGACGTGATGGGTTGGGGCGCTCTGGGCCATGCATTCGGCTTCTTCCTGCTGGCTGCCAGCTCCCTGAACGCCGCAGGTGCGTTCTGCTGCTTGATCCTGGTTATTGCGTTTTAGTATTTGATCCTGGTGATTCAGATTTGTGTCTGGTAATTCAGCCTGATACTGGAGGTGATGCCTTGCCACCACGGCAAGGGCACAGAACATAGTGGCACTTCCAGCCATGCTCAGCCATTCAGCAGCTCGCACCTGATATTCTGTGACACTTAAGGTGCCCGTCTGCCTTGATAGGCTCTAACGCTCACCACTGCAACAGCCAGTATATGTCCGAAGAAAGTTACAGACATACACTGGCTGCCGCAGTGGTGACCAGCGCACACGTGGCCTCGGCAGTTGACTAATGCCGTACTTTTTGCCTTCGATGCAGGTGTCTCCCCCTTCCCCCGGTAAACTCGTACCTTTGATCTTCAACCTGAGCTTTGTTGGCCAACTCCACTTGATGGCTAGGGCTGTGCCTTCTGCACAATAGTGGGCTGCATAGCTCGTGCAGACAGGAGCGGGCAACAGCTTGTCGTATTTTGTGCCTGTTCGTTGGCAGCTGCCATACTCGAGGCAACGTTTTGATGGTGGTTTCTTTGTTGTTGTTGTTGTCTGCTGAGGCTACTGAGGCGTTGGCCAGTCCAAGCCAATGCGCTGGTTTGACAGGCCTTGCAGCCATCTCGTACAGCAGAATGGAGGAGAAGGGTGAAGCAGTTCAGTTGCTGTAACATCGTTCGCTTTGGAATGTGTGCCTTGCTATAATGCGTGCACGCCAGCTGTTAAAGACAAACGATCAGCGGGGCTTCAGCTCCTTGAGAGGAACGTGGCGTTGGGTCTATTCCAGCGCGTCCACGGCATTGAGATGGTAGAATCATGACACTTGACCAACACCTTGCCAGGACGAACAAAAGAACACTAACTGGCCAGGTTGCTGCCAATCTGAGACCATTTGTTATGTCGGCAGGGCAGTTGACAGATGTTCTCATCAGGACAAACAAGAGGAGCAGGATATCTGGCGTCCCAGGTGTTGAGAAATTGATTGATTGACAAAGCACGGCCCGGAAACCCTTTGATATGTAATCATGCTGGCGTGGTGAATGGGCAGCACAAATACTGATATCAGTCATAATTTAGCATGAGAATTCGTATGAATACATTGCACAAGGTACACGGTGCTGGTAGGCCGTATCAACAGAGAAGTGACAACGGTAGCTCAATTCAGCTGTGGAACTGGGACCATTGCAGTTTGTGAAGTTGCATGTGCAACTTGAAGACATCAAAGTATCAAATACATTTCTTGGTTGCAAGACGCACATCTACACATAATGCAAACCTACACCCAACCAGCATCAGCAAGGATCAAATGGCAGTTCACTTGGCGGCGGCTGCATGCATACAAACCATATCAAACAAGGCACGCCTCTTGCCTGTAAGTTGGTGAGAGGACACCCTACAACCTGGCCAGGACACGTAGCCATACACACAAATGCTGAGCGGGGAACACGTGGACGTGAACATGACAGATCATGATAAGCAAATGCACCGTTGTTGTCAGTGCCTGCCTGCTCATGCATCCTGACATTTCATCCCCCAGCCTGATAAACTGTGCTTATGCGTGAGTGTGGGCTCAAAGGCCATGCAGGTTCTGTTCTCACAGGATGACTTGCAATTGGATCGTGCTTGAATGTCGACACATGACCATCTGCATACCGACAAACATAGGGCATGCATTCTGAAGATCGCACAAAATCAAGCTTACAACATCGTTCTCATTGCCCTAGTCAAGATGTGAATGAAAGTGGCCACAGAGGATCTCTTGCACGTCCGCCTATTGAAACGTCTGTCTAGCTCACTGACATGCCCATCCTCACAAGCCACACCACACCTTCATCTCGCATGTCAGTGGCCATGTCATGCATCCTCAGGCTTTGGCACGACCTTGACGCCCATGCTTCGGCATGTCCGCATGATGCACTTGCAAATACTTTCAAGGTGTGTCTCCGGCATGTCACGCTGCTTGAGGCGTGCTATCTCGTATATATGTTTCAGTGAAATGGTGGCGGCCACTTCCTGGCCTGGCTTACTGGCGGCCCTGGCCAAACCTGTAGCCTGCTTGATCAGCCAGGTGGTCGGCGGGGTCTTGAGGTCCCATTCAAAGCTCTTGTCACTGAACACCTTTACGGCAACTCGCAGAGGTACTCCATCCTTGTAGCTGGCAGTCTTGGCGTTGAAGTCCTTGCAGAAAGCCATGATGTTGAGTCCAGCCTGGCCAAGGGCAGGGCCGACGGGTGGGGCAGGCTTAGCTGCCGCAGCATTGATGACCAATCGCAGGGTGGCCGTCAACTGCTTGGCAGCTCCGGACTTTGCCGCCATGCTTGATGCCTCTCAGATCTGAACTTCTTTGCATGCCATGATCAATAGGTGAGCATTTCGCATGCTCAGCGTGGTGGCCTTGCGAGCTTGATCACCTGCCGTCATCCGCTGACCAGGGTTTAGAAATGTCGTTACTGCACTTTTGTCACCTCCAAAGGCCATTCACGACAGGTGCCGCACGGTATACAAATGGATTAAAGTTTGGCAGTTTAAGCTTGCCATTGTCTTGTAACACGCCACACGCAAGCTGCGTTGGCGCACTTCTCCCACCAGCCACCAGCTGATTGAACAAAAAGCAAAATGGCAGTGCCTCCACAGGGCCCGGTGCAGGCTGTGCATGTGCCGGGCGAGCGATTTCCTGGTGCGTGCATGGCAGGCTGCAGCTAAGCTGGGTGCGGTGTACAATGCCCGCCAACTCAGATGGTCTTTGAATACTCGGTGCAGATTATCGGCAGAGCGTGGCGCTCAAATACGTCAAACGTGGATTTGATGCTATTATGAGCCATTCGCTGACTATCATCACGGTGCCACTGGCTTTGTTCGGCGTGGTGGGTGAGATGGAGGGCGTCGATCCCGTTTGACCTTGTCCCACTCGCCAAGTCTTGTCGCAGCTGCCTCCACCGCTAACTAATGTATGCACCTGTCAAATGTGCATATGCGCAGTTGGAGCTTATGAACCTGTACCATCAAGGCGAGCTTCAAAGGCTCATGACAGTGGCAAAGCAGACAGAGCTGACTTTTGACTTGGTGAGACGCAACCCTGAGTGGTTTACCATTGGCCGATTTCACTTTGCGGCCGTGACACCGCTCGCATGCGTTATCTGCAGATCACGGTCGTGGGTTGCGTCTCCGCCTTGGCCGCTGCCGTGATATGCTACTTCTTGCTAAGACAAAAGCCGGTTTACTTAATTGACTTTGCGGTCTACAAGGCGCCGGATAGGTGAGTTGACACGGGACGCGAACTGTTTATGCAATCAGCAAGGCAACAAGGATGGGCAGCTGTCAACCCGGAGCATCAGCATCTTCCTCTAGCTCACGCATGTCTGCACCCCATTGGCTATGCTCCCCAATGGGTATGCTCCTGTACTTTTGCTCCTGCATTGGCATCCGTGTTGGGTGTAGTAGTGCAACTAGTAGCTGCAGTTGCCGTTATGACAGCGGCGCAAGGGTGATCACTGCCTGCACCAGGATAATGGGCAAACGTCACTGACATGAATGCTCCATGGCTACTTGCTTCCACACACACACAAGGTTGCTCCTGCCCCTGCCTCATGGTCTGTGTGCCCAATTCGCTCACAGTTGGGACGCTTCCTATCATCGTTTCATGAACGGTTCTCGCCTTTGTAAGGTTAGCAGGGGTGCATGACACACACATGTGCATTGCATGGCTTCACATGACATCGCAGCTGACCCGCGCACGCCTCTGCTCTGCTTCCCGCTTTGCAGCTGGATGTTTCCAATCGATAAACTCATGCACAGATCTCGATTGGTGAAGGTACATACCCTGAGGGAGGGTGGGCAGGGCTCAGAGCATGCAGTAGCACGCAATAGCATGCACTCCCTGAACTACAACAGTCTGTTGTGTCGCATCAGCATTCCCAGTAACAATCGTCAGAGCACCATGACATCACAGTACCGGCCATGGCCATGCATGCACAGCTGCTCAGCCATGCAACAATGCTCACAAGCACGTCAGAGCACTCTAGGACTTGAAGCTCTGCACGTGCTTTCTTGTTGCTGATATGTTTGTGATGGTCTGAGCATTGCATGTCCCTGCAGAAGTTCACCCCGGAGTCACTTGAGTTCCAGGAGAAGATCCTAACTCGCTCTGGTCTGGGCCAGGAGACCTACCTGCCACCTGGTAAGGCACTGGGGGTATGATGACTGGAGTCCGCATGGAGTCCAGGTTGTGTTTGAAGGGTGTTTCAACCATCAATATCATGGCGTTCCATGGAAACAGGATGACTCATTTTTCCCCATTACAATACGTGATTGGGATCACAAGAGATGTGCGAGTCACTGGGGTGTCACAAGGTGGATCCACGCCAAGATTGCCGCATGGCACGGATTGCAAAAGGATACCTAATAGGTGAACTGCTCAGTGGTATGATGGTATGTCGTGACGTGCATCTTTTCGTGCGGAGGACCGGCTTGCAGCAGGCTGGTATATGCCAACGTGGCTACAACAGGCTGCTGAATTGACTTGTACATTTGTTTCCCGCTTGTTTGCTGCAGCTGTGGCTGCCATACCTCCATGCCCCTCCATGCACGCTGCACGCGAGGAGTTCGAGACGGTCATGTTCAGCACGGTGCAAGACCTGTTCGACAAGACAGGTGATTGCAGGAGAGGGAGTCAAGGAGCAGCAAGGCGCATTGCATGCATGCACTGAAGTGGGGTGCATGCATGCTCTGAGAGACTGGCACAGGAATACAGGCCCAGCCACCATGGTGCCAACAGGTGGACTGTCCATTGCATGGCCTGCTGCTTCCATCCACCTTGTTGCAGCATGGCATTCACTTTGCATAGTGTTCTGCCTGTGGAACACTACTGACCTTGACGTCATGGCCATCACACCTGATTCATCTTTGTTTTACACTTGCAGGCATCAGTCCCAAGCAGATCCGCATCCTAGTGGTTAACTGCAGCCTGTTCAACCCCACCCCGTCCCTTGCCGCCATGGTCATCAACCATTTTAAGATGCGCTCAAACATCATCAGCTACAACCTGTCCGGCATGGGCTGCGGTTCTAGCCCCATCAGCATTGACTTGGCCAGGCAGATGCTGCAGCTGTACCCACACTCGTACGCACTCGTGCTGAGCACTGAGAACATCACACAGAACTGGTACTTTGGAAATGACAGGTGTGTGGGGGCAAGGTGCAGAAGCAAGGAGACAGGTTGACGATCACACATGCATGACGCCACAGTGGTTCTTTTAAGCAAAGGCTGGCCTAAGTTTGCTGCTGGGAGGGTGTGTTAAGGCACATGCGCATCTTGGTGGTGACTTGGGAGATGGTGCTTGCTCTGCAACTGACTGGCTGGATCCTATGGCATGGCCCTTCTATCACAAACGTGCTTTTAATGCCCGCATTGGCACTCAGACGCCAACAACAGACAATACTTCCTTGATGCTCCAAGTGCACTGTGTACAGCATCCATTTCCGAGTTTTGTATTCCCATGTTATGATGACTGCAGGGCCATGCTGATGCCCAATTGTCTGTTCCGCGTGGGCGGTGCCGCCATGCTTCTCTCCAACCGTCGTCGCGATGCATTCCGCGCCAAGTACGAGCTGCTGCACACCGTCAGGACGCACCTGGGCGCCAATGACCTGGCCTACAAGTGCATCTTCCAGTGCGAGGATGAAGATGGGACGGTGGGCGTGAGGCTGAGCAAGGAGCTCATGGCTGTGGCAGGTGAGCTAGAGGACGTGTCATGACACGTGACCAATCACAGTGTCACAGTGTCACAGGGTGTTACCAAAGGGTTAGGGTCTGTGCACTGTGGGAGGTATTCGTGCATTGGTCCTGGCAAGGCATTGCCAGCAACTGACTAGAAATGATGAAAATCATCCACTGGTCGGTCACTGCACGTGTTGTTCATTGGTGTATACTCCAAACGAGCAAATGAAGCCCTGTCATGCCTCTCGATTAATTGTTACCGTTGTCCGCTCCGCAGGCGAGGCGCTCAAAGTGAACGTGACCACACTGGGTCCCCTGGTGCTGCCCATCAGCGAGCAGGTGCTCTTCCTCATCAACCTGCTGCTCAGGAAACTGTACAAGAAGAAAGTCAAGCCGTACATCCCCGACTTCAAGCTGGCTTTTGACAAGGTGGGAGCTGGTATGGCATTTTTGGCCATGCATGTCTGCTCTACAGCATGTCTATTCCGTGCATGTGCATGTGTGTACATGTGCTACCAGTGTTGGTGCTGTACACAGAACACAGTGTTCCTACTTGCAGGTGTGCATCCACACGGGCGGCCGTGCTGTGATTGACGAGATTGAGAAGCAGCTCAAGCTGACGCCCGACATGGTGGAGCCCAGCCGTGCAACGCTGTTCAGATACGGAAACACTTCTTCATCGTCCATCTGGTAGGTTGTGCTGTTGTTGTTGCTGTTGCATGGTACCAGTACCTCAGAAACCACGCATCCTAGAGAGGGGAAATTACAGCTTCACATAGCACGGGCACAGGAGACAGTTACACAGGCCAATGCACGCATGTAGACAGAGATATGGAGTGAGTAAAATTGAGAGATTACAGCAGTGGGGCCACATGCATTCAGCTCCTAGGGAACACAGATCCGGCGATCTGTGTTCCCTAGGAGGTTAACATAGTGGTGGGCAGGCCAGGCTGTGCTGGAATCATACCCACACAACAACGAGCCACCCAACTGTAACCTGTCATGTGAAGATGTCATCATTGCTGATGTACGGTTTCTTTCCCACGTGCTCCTTCAGGTATGTCTTGAGTTACATTGAGAGTCACGTCGGCCTGAACCGTGGCGAGCGCATCTGGCAGATGGGCTTTGGCTCGGGCTTCAAGTGCAACAGCGCGGTGTGGAGAGCCAACAGGCGCATCAAGACTGTGCACAAAGCGTGGGAGGGATTTGATATCCAGCAGATGAGAGACCACCTTGCCACCTTGCCCAACCACCACAAGCGGGTAGAGGATAAGAAGCCACTGTGAAGTGGCCATAGTCACCTCTTTACATCAGGGAAGCCCTGACCTACCATGAGCAAGGAAACGAACCGGTCCAGGACATGAAGGTGCCTTAACCGTGCCTGGATAAACCAGTCACGGGATGGGCAATGCCAGCGTTTACTCGGAGCCCTGTGAGTTCGGGCCATTTTTTTCCAGTGTACTTCGACCACAGCCAGGTGGCCAGAAATGGGAAACTTTCCCAGAACCTGGCTGACTTCGGACACTGCTTTTGTAGCTCAGTCAACATTCATGACCCAGCATTGCGTGAACACCACATATGGTGAACGTTCACAAGTATTTGAAGGAAAGGTTAACGAGTTTGGTTTAATATGGGCTGTGACTTGGTGCACGCACCACCACATGTGCGTTGCCATGTTTGTCGGATGTCTTCTGGCAACGTTGATTACAAGTGGTTGGGATTGAAAGAGACAAACAAGACCAGGCGTAATCAATGTCTTGGCAAGCGTGCCTGTTGTCTTGAAAAGCGTGCCTGACAACTATCATGTTCAATTCTGAAGAAATATGACAGTGCAGGCAGTGCTTAGAAGGCCACTGCACGCTTTTCTGCACACCTGGGCATAGAGACCAGGATAATTTTATATGGCCTTGCCAGCTGCTCATAAGTAATGTGCTGACTATGCTTTTAGGATGCACTGTTCTGTCTTATTGGACTCCATTCCTGTCCTTTCAACAGCACCATGTTCATCTGTAACCTTGCCTTGACCAACCCGGCTTTCCACACATACCAATGTCCTACTCTCGATGTCAAGCGACACACCGGGCCTGTCACCTGCAAACCGACAGAGGTTGGTTTAGCCTAAGCCTTAGGCTAAGGTCTGGAACTGCTCACCAAAACGAGTGATGACCAGCTTTCGAGCAGAAATCGGCAGGCCCTGTTCAACCCGGTGCATCTGCGGCAGTAGTAACACAGTCTCAACATACACATCATCTGCGCAGGTTGAAAAGAGTGATGCAGTGAGGTGCGAGTGAGTTGAAGCAACTGAATTGGAAGGTCTTGTGTATCTTGTGTATGTGTAGGGCATGAGTGCTCCTCATAAACAAAGACTGACTCTCCGTTCAGACCTTGGACACCCATGCCCTTGCTGGGCGCAAACTTGCACTCGAAGAGATTAGCAATCATCTAATGGCGGCGTGGAGCGTGTGCGGACGTGAGTAGCTCGCGATTTCTGTGAGCATGCTGTCAACCTTTTTCATTTTGGACCTAACCTAGCTCACCGCCGCTCGGCCGCACAGGAATTGCTCGTCAAACTCTTGTACCCGCTGATGTCTTGAGAGCCTGCACATCCGTCAATTCTCTCGCGGTAAGAAGGGTGTCTGTGGTTGAGCTGCCGACCACCCTACCCTAGACTGGATCTGACCTACTGCATGGCAGCACTGATGCAGGCCTTGGGCACACGCGGCGCTCAATATTCACCGGATGCATCGAATCACGTCTCATGTATCAGTGGCGAGTTCTGTCCCTCTCAACCGGCGTCGGCAACCACACATGCAACCATGCAGCATGTCGACATGCGGCACTTGTTCATGCAGCAAGGCAGCCCCTTCACGCAGCATCGACCCATAAGCACATGCACCTCAGCCGCCTCACAAGAATCAGCCTTCTCCTCATCAGCCGAGGCAGACAATCCAGCACCTCTCGAACCCCAGTCTGATATCCAGCCTTCCCAAGGAAATGCCGAAATGGCAACCTTGGACACAGACCACGTGGTGCAGTTGGAGCCAGGGACACAGGAGCTCCTTGGAGTGCTTTCCCAGCCCTTGCCATTAGGCACAAGGCGCAACTATGCTCTGAACGATGCGGTGGTTGAGATGAATGGCAGCTTCTTCCTAGATCCTGCGAAAATGATGGACTCCACCATGCGAGCGCTGTACGTCATCAAGCAGGTGAGGCTTGAGAGGCTGGGGCATGCAACGATGAGTGCCTGTTTTGATCACCTCGCTCTTTTTGCTTTCTTACTCAGACTCAGACTCAGACAGTAGTGCATGTGGTTGATGTGCGCACTGCACGTGACGCGCACATACCATGCACTCGCCATGCAATCATCATTGACCGCTGCTAACACTGCATGCTTGACCCACGCTATAGATGTTCCCTTCATTTACTCTTCATCTGAAAATGTATGATGCATGTATGCTGCACATGCACGCGTCAATCCTGCAGGTGTTGAGGCGTGACGGTCACATCTGCGTAGTGAACAGCAACCCCGCCTTTGGCCCCCTCATGCGCCATGCGGCGCGGCACTGCCTCAACAGAAACGTGTGGTGGCACTGGGAGGCTTACACAGAGGGCACACTGCTGAGGAACCCTGCCGAAATGATGAATGCAGGGGCACAACCGGCTAGGCACGCATTGAAGGCAAGTAAACAGCGGCTGCAGCTAGCATCGTTCAATGTTTTTTAACGTTTCCTGTTGTTTGTTATTGGTAATGCTTTCAAGCTGGTGTAATGTAAGGCTGCTTTTAGGGCTTGTTCTTCGTTTACTCATCGAGCGTTTGCAGTGTTGCATTTGCTTCAAGATCAAAATCTTTGGACCGCTCATAACTTGACTAGAGCCGATGTCATGAGTGTAGCTGCAATTGCGTGTCCGCAGGAGCGGGGGCTGGAGCTGACCAACGTGCACTGCCCCCAACCCGAGGAAATGGACCGGCTGCCCCCCCGGCTGGACACCCTGGACAAGTGGAGGCTCTGGACCACTAGGGCAACGACAAACACAGGTGGGGAAGAATCTAGAGTGGTTTAGGATTTAGCTTGAGGTTAGGATCCCTTGGACAGCCCAGTTACCTTGGACGCTACTGCACACATTGCAAGTTTGCAATTGCCTCAGAACAGTCAGACATGAGATTGTCAGCAAACAAATCTTGTGTTTAAACAGATTATTACAGGCACAGGCTTCAAGTCGTTTTGCATCAGGAAAGCTTCTGCACCCTGTAGCACACACGCAACAATCACTTCATCCGATTTGTCCGGTCTGTCCTGCTTTCAGGTGTGCGGGGCCGTCCGTTGCTGCACCGTGTGGTGCGCGATGAAAACGCTGGGGCACGCCTACTGCTGCCCGGGGCGGGCAACCAGATGGCGGCGCCCACACTCATCGTGGTGCTGGACCTATCACATGGCGAACAGGTGGGGCACGTGGGATGGGTGAATAGATTACACCTGGAGCCCAGCATGCACCAAGGTGAACGCTAGCAGCCCATGCAAAAGGCGAGGCTGGATGCCGCCCTGACCAACCGTCAGGAAGAGTACGAAACGTCCAGAAAGACAGCGACAGAAAGCATAACACCACGGTTTTGTGCCTTGCCTGAACAGTAAATCAATATCTAGCAGCAAACAATGTGACGACAAGTTGCTAAATCAGTAGCACCAACAGCAACGTATGATGTAGTAGGTTAGTGACATCCCTCTATCAGTGGCGGATCAGTAACGTACAAGTAACTCATGCCTGTCACGTGCTGCAGGTGGTTATTGACGCACATGAAGCGGGTATCCTAACCGCCAGTGTGGTCAACGCTCACTCCGAGCTAGATCGCATCACCTACCCGCTGCTGGCTGCCGAGGCCAACCCCGCATACACACACTTCTTCCTCAACTGGCTGCTAAAGGTCGCAAACCTGCCCACCCCGCCACTGCCTGTTGGGGCACATGGACAGGAGCGGGAAGACAAGCCAAAGGCCGCGGGGCACAGAAAGGTCGCTCGGTGAAGAGCGGGGTGGCTTGCTTGTTGTTGGATTCCGACACCCACCACATACTTGCTCAGGGTTGGTTAGGACGGTATCCAGCCTCGTCTCGTGCATGGATTGCTAGCGTTCGCGCTCGGTGCATGTGGGCCCCCCTGATGTAATCAATTCATAGTGTTTGTCTGCCTGCCTGTGTTCCCCCGCCAGCCTGAACCCTACTAGCATCAAAACCCACCGCACACATATCCCACCACTGTTGCCTGTTGTGGTACATGGGAGGAGCAGGACCAAGGCAGGCAGCAGGGCAAAGAAAGATTGCTTGTGACTTGCTTGTTGTTGGAGTTCAGCCTTTATGCGGCCAGTGCGTCAGGACTGTCCAGCCTCGTCTCTTGTATCTCTTTCTAGCGCGTGTGCTCGGTGCTTGTGGGCCTGCCTGCTGTAAACCTCATCAGCCTTTGACTTCTTCAGTGAGCAAGGCAGAGTATACACATCAACCTGATAAGGTTCACAGTACGTCAATCACAAATATTGTTTTGGTGGCTTGGGTGCTGCATGCGTCCATTGAGCAGCACAAGCATCAATGATATGTGGCTTGGCCAGCGCCCTGTCATTGGGCAAGATGCTAGTCTGGTTGGGCGTGGCCGCGTGTCTGCTGGTGCGCCAGTCTGAGGCCAGCGGAGCATGAGTACAGGCCCAGTCTCTGAGAGACGGCTATCAAGGCTGCTGTGTCCTTAAGACGGCTACCAACGCTCAAACTTATGGAGGATGGCTGTACGGCCTGCGGCCTGGACGCTCATCTTGTCTGAAGAATAACAGAAGGCAAAGGGAATTGTCAGAAATCATCATCACGTGCCCAAGAAATATCAGTTGAGCTGAAAGTTGAGATAGCAGGTGTGGCAGCACATGCCAACCAACAGGAAGCATCGGTAGCAGGGCCAACTGTGGGAAAGCAACTCGTAACGTCAAGCAACTCTCGGTTGTCAAACAGGACAGCAACCACACAACGTTGCTGTGCCATTGCACTACTGTTGCCAGTGTACAAGGTACCACAATTCCTTGTGGATCAACCACATTAGAAACCGTCATTTTTACCCAACTTCTGTCCCCGTCCGTTCTGTTGAAAGGTAGCAATTATGGTTCGTACCATCATCATCATTACTACCTAGGCCATGCTTCAGCCACCATCGGATGACAAGGACAGTGCATTGCTGGTGGGCAGCCCTTGGTACCTGACAGCGTGCCGTGGCCTGCCAGTTGGGCAGCACTGCAACTCCCTCACATGATGGCGTGGTCCGTGCCGTTGAGAAATGACTACCATCCAGGACATGTGCCAGTTGTCCAGCCTACACCTGATTTGAATATCCTTTCAAAGGAAGTCATCAACGGACGTGCATGGGTCTCAAAGATGAGCTCATGCCAGGCGCACACACTCTTTTGCTGCTAAGTCAAAGCTCAAAGCAAACTCTCCAGCTGTTCAATCAGAAAGTTCACTGGCCCTAACTACGAACTACTAAGCCAAAGCCAGCTAACTCGCCTATAGCTGAGTCAAAGCGCATGGGCTTGTACACATGCTTGTATACACATCCTTTATACCAAGGAAGTAGTCAAGGGAGATGGGAGGGGCCTTGGCAATGAGCACGTGCCACACTCAACAGTCCAAAACCAAACACTTGCTGGCCAAACACTCCTGTGGTACTAAGCCAGAGTCGGCTAACTCGCACTTTCCCGTTGTGCTGCCATGAGCTTCATTGCCACAGTCACGTGCACCGCACTGCCCAGGGCCAGGGCTCGCTCGTCCATCTGCGGGCAGCAGAGCACTCGTCGCAAACATAAATAAATGATGAACATGAAGAAATGATCATAGTATGATATGGTATAAATGTTTGGTGAGGAAAATGCACATGTTGTACATAGCCACTTGTCAGGCAGTGACGGCCAGCTTGCCGGCGTGGCACTGGTCTACTTCTCAAACTAACTATCTAGTGAATTGTCTGGTCTACAGCACCACAAGCTGCGAAGCCGGGGTAAGCAACCAGCCCTGGAAATGCTGATCAGCTTTTGCGCAGCTGCTGCTGCTGCAACTTGGTGAAATCAATTGCTGTGCTGACTGTAGTCTCCTCTTGCTTTTGCTCCACTGAGCAATTACTCAGCAACCAACACACCAACTGTGAACTAGCCCAATGAAAATCATTTCGATTACATCAGAGGGGCCCACATGCGCCGAACGCTAACGTTAGCAAGCCATTGATCAGACGAGGCTGGACACCTGACTGTCCGTATTGTTTTACCCCAGTGCTCCGATTCGTTACCCCAGTTTCTCCAATGTATTTTCCAATGCACCTGAGCCTTTCAACTTGTTAACCCCAGTTCACCATTTTTTGTCCAGTTCTGACCACTCTCCACCCACAAACCCCTCCCTAACCGCCAGTCTCCTCCTTTTTCCAACTACCTGAAAATTAGGGTTGTGCAACCCTGTGTCTGTGCCCAGAGCGGCATGGCCAATGCCCAGAAACGTGAAAACTGACGGAATCTGCGTTGATGCAGGTCAGTGGCATGCATCAAGTAACGTACAGAAACGCCAGGGGTTTCCACATGCATCTCCGGGTGCGCCAGACTGGCAGAAGGGCAGCCAAGGATAGTTTGAATGAAAACGCTCATTTCAATTCAATGGATGCTTCCTTTCCAACTTCTCTGCTGCTCTCTCGGATGCATCAATTTTGAGTTACTGAAACCTCCACATACAATTGTACTTGCAATTATATGTATTAGTGGCTCGCCTTGTGCAGCGTGGTGGACAGGACAGGGGACCCCGGGATCTCAAACAGGGTTGGGGTGAATTTTGTGCCCTGATGTACGTGGGCGAGGAAGCCGTCGAAGTGTGTCGGCAATGTGCGCAGCAGGTGAGGAAGCCGTCAGGAACCTTCCAGAACATCCCAAAAGCTGTTTCTGCCCAATCGCATCCCAAACCAAGTAAACAGATGAAATGCTTACTGGTTACTGTTACCTCGGCAGCGTAGAAACTGAAGTCCTCTGCCGCCATGGACGGCTCATCCAGCAACTGCCACCGTACCAACGATTTAGAAACCGCTTCTGTACCGCCTGTCCTGCTGTCAGCTGGTGCAGTACAGGTCCCAGCTGCATCTATGCTGCACGTCCCTGGGGTCGCTGCACTGCCACCATTGTCATCCTCCGAGTGGGTTGAGTCAGTTGTGGTGGTTGAGCTGTCGGTTGAGGTTGTTGGAGTGGTTGAGCTGTCGGTTGCCATGTCTGCCGATGCCTCTGCTAGTTGGGAAGCAACTTCAATCACCTGGGAGCCACCAACATGATCGTCTCAGGAACGGCTTGCTAACTCGCTCAATGCATGTGTGCATATGTATACATAGCACGCTCTATGCATGTGGCCCTAATTTAATATGACCTACTTATTTCTGGTCTTGGCTTTGGTCTCTCGGAGTATGTGGGCCGCCCTGCTTCAACCCATGTGCATGTAATCCTACCAACATGCAGGTATAGAGAGCAAGTAAGAGTCAGTCAAAAGCTCAGTCAGTTTGTGAAGTCATGCTGTTTGGTCTGATAGTAACCACCCCCTGTGTAAAAGTGAGCAAAGCCCATCATGCTGATGCAAACACTAGTTGATGCGTTGCTCCCTAGTGAATCATAATGGCCGGTGCCCTAATCAATCATAACGGCCGGTGCAAAGGAGTGCCAGGCCTGTGCTGTTCAATTCCATAAGTACACATTGGCATTTCGTTGCTTTCTTCAAGTCACTCACAAGCTTTGCCATGATGGGGTCGTTGACCACAGGCAGGTACGGCACCAGACCCCACGTGATTGAGGCGTTACAACCGTAAGTAACGGCCGCGCCCCTGGCCACCTCGCCCACCCGCCGCTGCAACCGGAGCAGAGTGTCGGTGTTCAGCGCCCGAATGGTGCCCTGCATGAGCAAAGGAATGACAAACGGGAACTCAATACAAAAGGTTGTACTGTAAGGATCTTTAGCAGACAAACAGCAGTTGTGCACAAGTTCCAGATTGTTATCCTTAGGCACAATCACAAACCCTGAACATCAGCATTATATGGCAGTGCATGGCCTGTCGCATTCTGCGGGTTTGCAGCTTGCGGTGCCGCTGACCAAACAGCTCAGGTGATCAGCCGCAGTGTGCACCAAGCCCGCCGGCCAAAGAGTGAGCCATGGGTTCGCCACACCGCCCGTCTGTGTCCACAGATTCAGTTGCAAGGTCTATCAATTCATAGAAAGATTACAACAGCGTGGGTGGGAGGAGGGGAGGAGGGAGGGCAAGGCAATTGCTGGGCACGAGCATGAACGCCAGCAAGACCTTTACCAGGACTGTGCATGGCACCTTCACACCCGCCCCTGTAACAGGGGGAAACAGAAAAACGTACTGCAAAACCTCGCCCTCCTGCTATACCTGCATTTGTACCGCATCTGCGATGATGTTGCACGCGCCCACGCCGCTGTCCATCACCCCCACGGTCACCACGGCCCCGTCCAGGGGGGACGTTTCGCGGCTCACCAGCGGCTGCAGGGCCAGGACTAGGGCAGAGGCTGCCACCTATGGGTCAAGGAACCACATAATACATCACCATCATCAGTAATAACAACAACCATAGTAACAAAAACCAGCGACCTGTGGTGGTGGAAAGACAGGAACGCCAACAACGCGGTTGCTGTCATGGAAGCAGAGGTGATATTTTGTAAACCAAACAAGAGAGGATTGTGTGCACAAGGAAGCAGGAGAAGACCTGTTAACAGTTGTGCGAATTTGTCCCCTCTGATTCTTGGTCCCCGCTGAGCAGTCCTCCTTAGATTGAAGGCCACGTAACAAGATCAGCACCACCACCTGACCTGATG
>QAXH01000613.1:0-10281 GCA_004335635.1 Chloromonas sp. AAM2 | reverse complement strand
TGACCAGGAGGGTTGGCCTTAAGGCTGGCACGCTGATGTGTTCCTGTGGGTGGAGTGGGCACCTTGTTTTCATAACTCACTCATACTCATGGTGGACAATACTAATCCAGCCCAATCATACACGACAACACTGGAAACATCACACGGCCCAATACACACCCACCCATCGCCATCACCGGTTCTAGTGGCAGTCCCAAGAACTGTCCCAGAACTGGCAGACTGGCCTGCTCAACAAGACAAACCGGTTGAGGAACAATCAATGAATGCATGGAAACGAACTCAATACGCGTTCAGAGCTTCAAACAGGGAGCGTCTTGCCCTGACAACCGCACACCTTACAAATGACCTCGCGGTGCAGCAGTCTCAAACCTGGTCAGAGCCAAAGGCCATTCAGCTGCTGCAATTTGGCCATCCTGCACCTTGATTGAGGTCTACGTTTGAACTGATTTCAATAGCCTAGCCTGCCAAGACAGACACATGGGAACCTCCACTCACACACCCCAGCTCTCTTTGCCCAAGAGCATGTTGAAGTACATGCGGAAGTCAGCAATGAGTGACCACAGGGGGTATTTGAATGTTGCAGGCCTGCATGAATGAAAAGGCACATATGAGATTTGTCTTGTCATCGCAGCGTTGCCACATGAGCATAGATGCAAATGTGGTCGTGAATTTGGCGGAAAGCAATCCATAATCGCATGTTGAGCCGTTGACTTGAGTGAAATCACACCATGCACTGAGCGCTATGATAGCAAGCCAGGTGCTGATGGCTATCAACACACCCCACAGCACCACTCGTGTCCCTGTGCTAATCTCATTGATAACAAAGGCCACACGCACGACCACAAGTGCTTGCAAACCGGGTGATGGTGGCGAGTGCATGGACATCATATTACGACCATGTGACAGCCCATCATGTGCATTACCGATTGTGCTCCACAAAGAAGTGTCCAGTCCACGCGAAACCGTAGCCACACAGGAGTGTCAAGGGCAACAACTTGAACTGTCTGCACGGGGACGTAAACCAGAGGGAATTAATGTGACATGTGGTACTTGCGTGATATGTCCGGCAGTGGCATTTACATGCGGCAATAGGTGAAAGGTACCGTGTACCTTTACACTTCAGCTGAGAGAGCATAAAAACCCTGGTGCCGCAAGCGCAGCGTGCCTGTCTCATTAGCCTGCAGGTGCTGCCATCCATACCTGGTGGCTGCCACAGCCGCGAGCGTGGCCAGCACGCCGGTGGTTCCTGCAACAGCAACAGCAGGGTGGCAACGGCATCAATCAGTTGTTCGGTCAAAAGAGTGGGCACTGAGTAAGGCGTGTACATAAATTGGATAATCAGCATGTTATGATAGCCAGGCATGTTTGAGGCTGTGATGGTTTATCTGCTTTACCACAGCTCACAGACGTGCAAGTTCTGACCTCCAAACCTCCTTGTTGTGGCAAAAAAAGTGCTGCATTACCGATGAAATGAAGAGTTCTCGTGCCCCACTTTCTATGCTCCGCCTTGTAAAACTTGTAAAACTCGTCAAAAGATTGAATGCGCTGTGGCGTTTGGGTGATAGCCTTGGCTTGGCGCGGTCTGTCCATGGTTGTGGTGCGTTCTGCGTGCTGCGTGCTGCGTCGCAGATTTGGCGTGCTAGGGTTTAGATGATGTCAGAGGGCTTTTTGGCTTCCCAGTGATGATTGCCGAATCAAGACATGATGCAACAACTTGGCGGTGAATGAAAGCGGGCTTTGCATGCAAGCCATCGGGCCACCGCCCGGCGATAACCGTTACCGGTGGTTACCGGCAGATCGCATGGCGATGGCAGCCAGCGAGAGGGGCCCTGTGAACGTTGGCATGACACCCAATCAGAGCTTGGAACATGAATCCAGGCACACATCTGCACGCACATGAACACGATGGCTGCGGGCATCCAAGTCACCGGTGTTGCCATGAAGACAACATGGCTGACGAGGACGCGAGGCTAGAGAGAGAGGCGTTGGGCAAGTAAGAGTCATGCCTGCATGGTGTCACTGGCATGTGGTCACATGCATCCATGCAAGGCCATCATGAGCACCCCGAGGTACATGCATTTGCACATTTCTAGCTGCGATTGTTGTTTACCCCTGGGCCCCTGCCACCTACGTGTGCATGCAACATCATGGTTACAGCATCAGTGCTCATGGGGCTGCCATGGGACCCTTCCATTGCCACCATGTGACCATGCCGCGGCTCTGTAATCCATAAACCAGTTCCATGATTTCAGAGCGACAGTGGACGTTGCGTTACTGTCGTTGCATTACTTGCAGGGTTGTACTTGCCTTTCGCCGGTATCGTGCTGATGCTGATCGGGAGGTGGATCGCTGGGAAGCAAATTTCAACCGACTGCCCCCGCGTCAACAGGCCTTACTGGGGGTCACTCAAAAGACGAAATTCGCCACAGCCAGGCAGTGCATTTACAACAACTATTGTAGGTTTTTGTTTTTCTAAGGCAAACAGAGTTTGGTTTGCAAGCAAACAGGTCAGGCTGATCCACACTTCAACGGGTGGCTGGGGAACAAAGTGTTCTGGATGCATGGCGGAAGACGGGCAAGCATGTATGACGCCTGCTGAAGATGTGTCTTTTCAGTCAGTGTCAGTTAGGACTTTGGATGCTGCACAGCCCATTCAATGATGGCAATAATGGCAAGTGATGGCTTTCCTGATACCTGTAACAGCTGTATGTGTGCGCTTGCAGTTTTCATCCAGTCCATGCTCTCCGCCTTCGACCCTGAGAGCGCCAGTGACTGTGCCCCCGGCATCCTGTGTGACGCCAACGCAGCCGCGGACGATCCCCTCACTCAGCAGCAGCCCCCTCTGGCAGGGGACACGGATAAGGTGCGGGTATACCCATGCGCACACGCTGTGCATGTGGGCACGTGATTCATGGCCACTGGACACGTGTGCATGCGGGCACGTGATTCATGACCATTCGACACGTGTGCATGTGGGCACGTGATTCATGACCACTCGACACGTGTGCATGTGGGCACGTGATTCATGACCACTGGACACGTGTGCATGTGGGCACGTGATTCATGACCACTCGACACGTGTGCATGTGGGCACGTGATGCATGACCACTGGACACGTGGGCAGGTGGGCACGTGATTCATGACCACTCGACACGTGTGCATGTGGGCACGTGATGCATGACCACTGGACATGTGGGCAGGTGGGCACGTGATGCATGACCACTGGACACGTGTGCATGGTTCAGTACAAGGGGCTGGAAGCACACACAGTGCTGCTGTGCATACAATACATTCAACAAACAACGTCTGACTACTCTAACGTGTGTTCTCAACGTCTCCACCAAGGTGTGCCCTTGAGTACTTGTTCCAGTTTAGCAGAAACTTTCAAGGAAGGGGAGAATCTCTCACGCTGTCTCCTTGCCCTTCTTCCTTTCCTTCCCTCTGCCTCTCTCTCACACACTCTCTCTCCTTCTCCAATCTCATCCTTCCCCCTCTCCCCCTCACGTTCACTCCCACAGGTCCGTTATGTGTTGAAGAATCTCGTGCGCGACTGGTCTGAAGAGGGGAAGGCTGAGCGGGACGCATCATACGGAAGAATAGTAACCGAACTCAACCGACTATTCAGTACGTGGTGGGTTGACAAGGGGGTGCATGCATGGGTGCGGCACTGTACCTCAAGTTGCGCGTATTCTGCGATTCTCATCCTCATTCTGCTTATTCCGATGCTGTCAGTCGCGCTTCTCTCGCAACTCCCTGTCCTAGTGTCCAGGGAATTAGATGAAACTAGCCTGTCCAAGGTGTCCAGGGCTAAGGCACACAAGGAGGGTAGGTGCATAACCCATCTTTTCAGTTTTGCAGCACATATCACAAGGCACACAGTCTAGCAGTCACAAGCAGTTTGTCGTTGGAACACACGCATGTGCGTGTGTCTTCAGGGATCCTGAGGCTGAGGTGAGGCCGCGTGTGGTCATCCCGGGGGCGGGTCTGGCCCGGCTCTGCTGCGAGGTGGCGGGCGCGGGCTACGAAGCGCAGGGCAACGAGTTTGCCTACTTCATGCTCATCACTTCCTCGTTCATACTCAACACGCTGGGGGAGCGAAACCAGTAAGAATTGGCGTCGTGTAGTCTTAGGTTTTGAAGCATCTTCTTGACTTCCGCATTCTCACACAATTCTTCCGAGCAGGCATGTGCAAGTGACTGGTGATCCTCCAGATGCTAGGAGGGGGGGGGGGGTATGAACTGTGAGGTAAAGCGATTTTGCGTGTTTCATTTCTGTTGACCTGATGCTTCACACTCTGTCTCTCATACTCAAGTTTCACGCACCGCTTGCTTGTGAGTTGTTGCAAAAAAGCTGTGGCCAATTGCTGATGCCAGAGCCACTCAGGCATACCTTATTGACGTCTCACTTCTGGTTCACCTGTCACTCACCACTCACTCACCTCTCCCTCACCCCCCACTCATCTCTCACTCACCCCTCACTCGTCTCTCCCTCATCCCTCACTCATCTTACAGGTACACGATTTTCCCATGGGTCACCAGCACTTGCAATGTGAGGCGGGATTCAGACCAACTCAGGGGCGTGCCCATACCCGACGTTTGCCCTCTGGAGATCGTCAGCAGGTGAGCTAATACCACCTAATCTACAGCACGATACCATCAACACCCACTCTTTCTGTACATAACGTATTTCAAGCACGAAATGCTCATCACCTGCCAGTTGGTTACTGTTCTTGGGCAGGAGTGGAGGCAATGGTCACTGCCCCCGTCGTGTGCAGGACCCCATTCCAGGGACTGCTGAGCATGGCAGCCGGCGACTTTGTGGTGCGTGTGCCGCACGTCTGGGTGCAGCTCTCAAAACACGATCTGGGTGCAGAACCAAGTGTTGAACACGCTTCGGGGCATGGCCGACATTCAAATACGGTCTTGGTGCACAGCTAACCTGTGACTGTCAGACACGGTGTGGGTGCACAACTAACCTGTGACTGTCAGACACGGTGTGGGTGCACAGCTAACCTGTGACTGTCAGACACGGTGTGGGTGCACAGCTAGCCTGTGACTGTCAAACACGGTGTGGGTGCACAGCCAACTGTCAACCATGAGGTCGCTCAACATCACGTGACGTGACGCGACGCGACGCGACGTGACGCGACGCGACGTGATGTGTGTTCTCTGTGGCACATAACATCTCAAGGTCACCGATTCGTCATACGGGTTCGGATTCGGATACGGATTTGGATTTGGATTCGGGCTGGGAGTCAGTCAAATTCGGTCAAATACGGTGGTAAAAAAAACGGTTAACTGGTTTTCGTTGTTCACGTTTCAATCTGCTTTTGCCTTGTCAATCTGCTTCTGCCTTGGTCTGCTCCATGGTCAATCTGCTTCTGCCTTGGTCTGCTCCATGGTCAGCTGCTTTGTAGGGCGGCCTCCTGCTGCATGCTTCCTGCCTTCGCGTGCTGCCTTGTCTGCGTCTGCCCTGACTTGGATGGGCCGAAGGAGGTCCTTCGCTTCCGCTGGCGCGCCTGTGCATGCTTTGACATCACCCGGAATACCAAAGATGTGCTGGCGGATGCGTGTGGTACTCATTGTGCCCTCGTGCAGTATTTGCATTTAGATCTAGGCTCGCCAAGCCCTGAGTCGTCGAGAATTTCCACGCAAGACCACTCAGGGGAGTCCCGCTTGGGTGCCATATTTCAGTAAACAGTAGGAAAGCGATAGAAGCTGCAGAACAGCCCCAGAACGGGCTAGGGTTTTTTCCACCGAATATCGCACCGAATTCACCGAATCCTAAATTGAAACTGCCCAAATACGGGATTCGCCGTATTTGGCAAATTATCCGACCGAATCGGTGACCTTGTAACATCTTGACTGCCCAAGTCCCACGCCCCGTTGTGTCTGTCTCGGCACGCTCCTATCCAGCATGCACCGCCTGGGCTAACGTCAAAGGCCAGGGGAATGGAAAGCAGCATCAAAACAGGCCAGAAGACTAGGCTAGTCACGCCTCAAAATAGGGCACGGGCAGCCAGGCTCAGCAGGGCTCAGAGAGGAGGATCTGCACTGACCCGTCATGTCTCGTTCTGTCCCCATGTATTGATTAGAACGTTGACCCGTCATGACTGTGACAGGCTCTCCTGTGCTGGCTGCGGCACGCAGGAGGTGTACGGCGTGCCGGAGCATGCAGGCGCATGGGACGCAGTGGTCACATGCTTCTTCGTGAGTCACACCGATTAACAGCAGCCAGAGCTGTGCTTTACCCTTGTGGCAGTGACGTAGTTGATATTTGTTGCCGTCTGCCTGGTTGCTGGTGTGCCACGCCTTTGGGAACTCGCTCAGGTTAGGATTGCACTCTGATACTGCACTCGGATTGGCCTTCAGGGTCACGATTGTGCCCTTCTGTATTTGTGGGTAGTTTGCTTGGTCAGGATGGTTTGCATTTTGAACATGGCCAATGAAGCACGTGCAACGGAAGCAGATATCAAGAGCAGGGTCTGGGGTTGATTGACACGAACAGCACGGGTACTCAGCTGTTGTTACAAAGCAAGCTGCCCACAAACCTTCACAAGAAACCCGTATACACAGAGATTTCACAGTATGAGATGCCAGATGTTCAGGCCTATTTTCCTGCCATGTTGGTGGCTGCCAAGACTGCGTGTTTGTCACGTAGACATGGCTGTGACACGGCGTGCAGCGCCATGTGTTCCGGTGCTGCATGCAGATTGACACGGCGCATAACGTGGTGCAGTACCTGGAAGTGAGTGAGAGCCGTCTTCCTTGGGTTGGTTCTTCCTTGGGCTCGCATCGCTCTCGCCCAACTGATGTCCAATTGGCGAACGGGTGTCATGCAGGATGTGGGATGCTTGACATACCTTGTATGTTGATTGCTGCTCAGCCTATGCCACAGCAGCGCTTATGAACGTCTCGTCACTGAAGACGCTGGGCTCTTGCCTGGCCATCACATGTTGCTGTCACATGACGTGTGATGCATGACATACGCCTAGCCTATGCCACTGTAGCCCGCATAACCCTTGATAACACATAAGCATAACAACTGTCTCTTTCCTGCCCTGCCCATTAAGAAATCCCAGCCAAAGCAAATCCTTCCCAAAGCAGCAATGCAGCACGAGCATGGGTAAATCAAGAGTTCGGTGCAATGCTGCGTATTCGGCTTGAGTGCACTGAGTGCATGTGCACCATATGTGCCTGGCTGGATCCCAACCATGCTGGCCTCAGTGGAGGTCGTGACCAGAACGCCTGCTTATTTGTGCATGTAGATGACAGCAGCGGGCCTCACACACACACAGAACACGAATGGTAGTAGCAAGCCGCGCAGAGGCGAGTATTCATAGTGTACTTCTTTGTCTTTGTCAATATGTAACGAGGCAGTATACTGTAGTGTGAATGATGTGCTTGTTGCTGCAGGTGATATCTCACTGCCTGAGGCCGGGCGGTTACTGGATTAACCTGGGGCCTCTGCTGTACCACTGGGCGGAGGGGTTTGGCATGGTGAGGACAGCCTGTGTGCACTGGTGACGGCCGAACTCTCGGCTGTTCAGCTCTGCGCATAACAATGAGTGCAGGCACACAGCATCATATGCAACTGGTCATCATCCTCAGCGTCATATGCAACTGGTCATCATCCTCAGCGTCATCTGCAACTGGTCATCATCCTCAGCATCATATGCAACTGGTCATCATCCTCAGCATCATATGCAACTGGTCATCATCCTCAGCATCATATGGCTTTCGCAGGTATGCTCAGGGCATCATTCAACCAGACAATAGTAGCAGAGGGTCGGTCTGCCGTGCGTCAGGTGAAACAAACTCTGTCCAGTTGATTTCGTCCTGCTAGTTGCTCCTTCAGAACTGCAATCACAACTTAGTTAATTTATGCATCAAGCTTCGATAGCTGCCTGTCAGCTATCCAATCAACAGACAAGTGACAAGTTTTGAGCCAATGCAATGTCGTTCACAATGTCAGGCTGCCGCCCTTGGGTTCACCGCAGGGTGAGATGAGTGTGGAGCTGTCGCTGGATGAAATCCGTCGCGTGTCCCACGCGCTCGGGTTCACTCTGCTGAGGGAAGAGGAAGTCATCGCCTCATACATAGGTGGGTATGTGTATTGGATACATCAGGAGCACCCGTAGGCACCGAGCACAAGCGCTAGCAAGCCATGCAAGGCTGGTGGGTGATGCGGCAAGGACTGGAGACAACCCCGCACGATTGAAATAGAGACAAAATCCTCATGTTCGTTACGAAATCCAGACGAGTTTATGGTACATGAAAACAGGGCATCCCACCAACCGACAGTGGAAGTGATGTGGTACAGTATTGATGTGACTGACTGATGTCCTTCGGCTTGATCTTGGTTTTGCTGAGTTCGCCTGAGCCCGCTGTCGCTTTAGCCAACTAAGTCCTGCAATTGCTGCAGCTGACACTGTGTCTTTGTCGGTCAGACAGCAGACGTGTACCAGATCTCTCTTGCAACTGCTGGCCATAGCTGCTGCATAGGGGCATGAGCGGCGGCCTGCACAGAGTAGGGCTCTTGAAGTCGCGCTATGGCCTGACAGCGTGCAGTCTACTCGATGGCTTCAACTGACCTGTTCTGGCCACACCTGTGCACGCTTCATGACGCTCAATGACTCCGCGGGCAGCTGGCCGTCCAGTTCACTCGCCATCCTAACCAAACGACTCGCGACTGTTGCGGCAAGCGCGATGCGCCTGAACTGAAATCTTGTTGCTTGAATGCTTCCTGCGCTGCTGCAGCCAATATCCGATCCATGTTTCAAACGGAGTACAAGGCCGTTTTCTGGACTATGCAAAAGACAGGGGAGCCGCAACTAGCCCCGCCCATGCCCGTACCACACCATCAAGTTCTAACCCATACAGAAGGAGGGATACATGTGGCGGATGGTCTGCCTATGCAAGGTGCTGATGGAACAGACAGCAGAGCGTTGCAGCGGGTGGAGATTGAGAAGCGTGTGGCTGCAATCGTTCGGGAGCAGCAGCACTTGAAGCAGGCAGCCCAGCAACCGCAGCAACCACAGCAGCAGCAAGGGGTGCAAAACAGACAACGGACGACACACTCTTCTGGAGATGGTGAAGTGCTGCTACCGGCTGGAAAGCGGCAGCAGGTGCAGCAGGCCCAGCTGTTGTCTTCACAGCCCGGGCCACAGCAGCAGCAGGAACAGCAGCAACAGGAGCAGCAGCACGGGGACATGCTAGCCGCAGTGGGCGGCCAAGGGCATCGAGCCCCTGCCACAGCAGCGCAAGTGGAAGGGGTAAGCAGAGGTGGCTCAAGCAAGCGGCTGGGTCTGGAGCAGCCAGAACAACAGCAGCAGCAACAGCCAGCGTCAGGGAAAAACAGCAAGCACGATTAAACAAAAGAATGTTTGCCAGTTCTGGGACAATCTCATTTGCCGCTGTCTGTCACCGGTGGTATCTTATGCGACCCACTGGTCACCTCTTTGGTTTGGTGACAACGCGACAAGTTGAGCTGTGTGTTGCTGCTGTTCCAGTGCACGACTCAGGAATTGTCCCAGAACTGGCAAACATCTTGTTTTGCAGCACACTTGATTTCGCTGACCTTTTGTTGATCTTTAGTGATACGTACCGACCTTGTGAGTGGACTGCTCTGGCAATGCTTGTTTGAGCCTCACCCTGCGTGCGGCCGCGTCAATGCAGTAGGTTGGACCTTGCCTCGCCCACCAACGTTCGCCTTACAGAAGCACGTCAGTCTGGACATTTGTTGTGATTATGTAATAAAGTTTCCATGTGAGCACATGTCGTCCCGAAGTTTTTGTTTGCTACGGCGGTCACCTAGGCGGTGCTGCAAGCGTGCCTCCAAATTCCGGACTGCTGTAAGCGTTTCGCTGTTGCTTGGCAGGTCAAACAGGAACGACCCTTTGGCTTCGTATTCTTGCGCTCTGCCTCTGTGTATCCGCGCGTACCATTCGTGTGGTGGTGTGCGAAACGCGAGCTGCTTGTTCTGCACTGTCAAAGGTGCTTGGTGGACAAATCGCACGTCATGCAGGTTGCCCATTTCCCAGGCCTGGTCGGCCATGCGGGCGATAGGTTGCGAGGACATGGTGCGGCCTGTGTTTGATTGCTGCAGGGCGTTCATCTGGTGTAGAGGGCTGGCCGATAACGTGCCAATGATGTCATATACGATGATGTCAGACGCTTTGGCATGAATTCAAAGGTGGCTGCCAGCTGTGTTGTCGGCCAGAGCAACGTTGATTGTTTGCAACACTTGTTTACGATGAATGAAGCGTCTAGTGTTCAACAT
>QAXH01000612.1:0-11882 GCA_004335635.1 Chloromonas sp. AAM2 | reverse complement strand
CTGCGCATCAAGGCACATGCCATCAAGGTGATGCGGATGACCTGCGCATCAAGGCACATGCCAAGCCGAGTTGGGCACAAAGACGGGCGCCACCTCCATGTGAAAAATGTAACAGCTCCATGCTAAAGCCTGCCCATTGGTTGCCACACACAAGCGTCAATGGCCATGTAAGGAAAACGAAAAAGGTTCCACGCTTCCTGCAAGCTTAGCGAGCGATGGCGCTGCAAGACACACCTGACGTCGCATGGCAAATCTGGCCGTTGGATCATAATGCAACAGAGAAGGAGCCTCGGGTAATGCAGCTGTAACAGCCCATGTCAGCAAACGTAACCTTGTCCCTGTTCCAGCCATCTCTTGTCAGAACCAGGCGAAACCCTACAAGATGCAGATAACAGCAACGAAAAGCCAACAAACGGGAGCAACAAGTCCAAGCCATCGCTGTCCCCACCTCTGACGCCACCACGCACTGCACGAACATGGCCGCCCCCGTGATCGCACCCGCGCTGAGCGCCACTTGGCCCGTGCGGAGTGCGGAGATGTTGGCGGAGAGGTCGGGGGCACCGTTGCCAACGGCAACAAACGTGACTGCACAGGACAACACAGGAGAGCAGCGTGATAGTTGCACACGGGGCTGAAGAATGAGGGTGCAGCACACACAATGCTGTATACAGAAACCTGTGCAGAATCACAAAGACAAAGCAAGCAGAATTGTTGGACGTCGAGTTTGTCGGAAGGGTATCAGTAGTAATACCAGCACACGAGTATGCAAGAGCTTCATGTATCCTGCAGACGCCAGGCAAGAACTTCAGGGGCAAAGCAGCCTGATTGCCAGAGTGGCTGGCCCGTGCCCGTATCCAACCCTTGACCTATCTGTCAGAGACGGTGAAGAACCAACCAATTGACTGGTGGTCTTCACGTCAGGGGCTCAGGGGGTAGCCTTGACTGGCCTGTAGTTCTGTTGTTCAAGTAATGTGTTTGTTACATCCCAGAGCAGGGAGCCTACGGCTTGACTGAGCAATTGGCCTGTGTGCTTGTCCGCCGTACCTCCTGCAAAGCGCGGCCTCATGCCCGGTATGGTCTGCGCCACAATGGCCATGGTAGGGCTGAAGTACAGCTCCGCCGTGTCGCCCAGCGCGCTGAACAGGAGAGGAAGGAGAATAAGGAGCAGGAGCTGCACAACACACGGCAGGAGGAAGGCCAAGTCAGTCATCATTAGGTTGTCTTCGGTGTCAGGGCAGCTTCTGGAACAGGAGTATTCTATTCTTAAACAGGAATAAGCCAGCGAGCATGAAAGACTAAGGCAGCAAGCATGGAGAGGATGCATTTCGAGAAGTTGTATGCCGGTACAGGCTCTGATGCGATGCAACATGACACTGCAGGGAGGAAGGCGAAGGAGAACTGCAATACCCGGGCAGCATATGTGACTGCTGGTTTCACAGCGCTCAAAAAGCCGCGGAATTGTATTCAAACGTTCGCGTTTTTCCATCAGTTTGCCCATCGGACTTGACAACACAAATCATTGCTACCGTGAATTTATAATGTGGAGTCTGATCTGAAAGAATGAACCGTGAGCAGCTGTTGATATGTGCAAATGTCTCTGTCCTCTGCCTTGCTCACCACGAACATTGCCTTTGCCAGCACCCCGTAGGGCGCCACACTGCAGTAGTACCACTGGGTGTAGGGCACGCGACTTTCTGCAAGGTAAAGGCAGTTGTTCTCGCTGTTGGTGTTGATTAACTGTCATGCACAGCAAAGGCAGGAAGTGTTGCTGTTAATCAATCTGCTTTATCTATTATGGGCATTCAATCTGGGCAAGACACAGTGCAGGCAGACCAGGTGAAGCAGCTGATGTGCTGACGTTCCTCGTGTGCTATGTAATATTTCAAAGGAAACCCAACTGAGTGGAAGCCTGATTAGGTAGAGGATAGGTCATGCAGGCCTGATGTTGCGGTCCGGCCATCAAAATCGACACCATGAACCATATCAAACAGCTCGTGGGTATCAAGATGTTGCAGAATCAATCACAATCGAAAATTTTGCACTGGGCAGCGGGCCTCTTTGTATTTGAACACAATATTACCTATTCTGAGCTAGTGCTTGGCTTTGGAAAAGAAATCAGAGAAACCACTCGGTCCAACCTTCATCATGTTACAGCTCTGCTACTTGACACAGTATTTGTGCTAGCAGCCAGCGTCACGTAATCAAAAGACCACCCATGCTGAACACGATGGTGCCAGAGGGGACAAAAGTGTTTTCCCCCAAAAACAAGAGGGCAAGCTTGAGCAGCAAACTCTCCTTTCCTGCATCTCACCTGCCTCACAGTTGGCCATGACAAAGCTGCACCTCTGTTGCACAGGCACCTTCTCTATGTCCTCACAACTGTACTCTGCCTGAACAGGGACAGAAATAACGACGAAGCCTGAGCCCTACTGTGCGAAATCAAGACGTGCACAAAGCCTTTCTGGTTGAGCTGTAGGCTCAGCCTGTTATCCATGTGGAAGAGTGAAAAGAGCTTCACAGATGCACTGGGAAACGAAAGCCGCATTTGTCAAATGCAAGGGTTTCTAAGGGTAAAATGGCATGCGATTGACATGAGGGACCTCAGACAGCCAGTAGAGTGTCCTGTGCAGTCTAAGGCGAGAATGCTTGAAAGGATGGCCGAGCATCCAAGCCCACATGCTGAAAGCGTGTGACTCCATACCTCTGGCTCATCCTGCATGAGAATCCGGGTTTGCTCAGCATGCGCCATGCTCCACGATAATGGCTGAAGCAAGGCCAAAAGCAGCAGCTGCCTGACAGATCCGAACATCGTGCGGTTTCTGTAGATTGGCCGAGCTTCGGCGCCGGTACGGCCTTGATTTACATGTTGCTGTACGCACAGCTTCATGTGCATCTGGCTGGGTTTCAGTTTTCCTGGGCTTCGCCGAGTTTTAGTAGTTACAGGCGTTACGAACAGGTCAGGGCTAAACGATTAGGGCTTGCTAGACCCGCATAGCAGATCGCCGTAGGCGCTTTGGAAGCTTCACGTTTGCAAGGCGGGTTGGACATGGTGCAAGCCGTGAAAGCGATTTTCATCAAGTGGTAAGGGTTTTGTGATGCCAGAGCCAATTCCACCAGGAACGTTTCATGCCATAGCCTACACGCATGGCTTGTTGAGCAACTCGCTTCATCATGCCAGCAAAGGCAGTTCTGTGCCATTCCAACAGGGGTTGTCTCATGTCATGCTTGGATCCCAGCATGTCGTGCCAGGCAGCTATGGCATCATTACATGCAATCAGGATTGTTGCATCAGGGACCATTATGCCTCACATGCGACAATGGGAATGCTCAGCAACTCAGGCTCTATGATAGCATCAAAGGCAGGCTCTTCTTGCCTACCACATGCTTATGTGTGCACATCAAGCCAGGCTTCTCTGAATCAATTACCCATGCATCACGTGCAGTGACGTACCCACTAAGGTCTTCATTCAGCATTTGGACGAGAGTAAATCTTCTGGGTAAATCGCCAGCGGACTGACTGCTCGGCATGGCTTACCCCTGCAGTGCCTGGAAGAATGGAAAAGCCCCCATTCAACATCCCCCATCCATCATACTTGAGCTACATCAATGACTGGCTGTGCACCTTCTACAAACGTCACGTGGATTGCAACGCTGCCCGGCACACATGCATGAAGCACTTAAAATCATGCTTGCCTGCACTACAAGGTGTTCCTTGTGACTGCCTTCACTGCTCCATTGCGAATGCTTCAGGGACAAAATCATCATCGACAAGCCTGGCCTGGACGACACCACAGTGCTGATCTACGCTAGAGCCTTGGACTACGTCCGAGAGGTGCGCACTGCAATCTGGTCATTGCAGGAGCTATGACCCAGTGGCAGAGGAACGACAGAGGGCCAAACTCGAGGAATGGTTGTTGACGCATGGAATTCGGTTATCGACACGTGTTGACACCAGGTTGACGCTCAGTTACCAGGTCAGGCAGTACACTCAATGTGATCACACATACATGCTTACTGCTAACTATTCACCTTCCACCCGCATGACAAGACAAGATTAGTGGTTCTTGACACGAACATTCCAGGTTGGCGCAGTCAGCAAGTCACGTTGTCATGCAGGCAGTGGATGTCATATGAAAGCTCGCCCATGAGTCCTGCCCAGTGCCCGCCCTGCACCCGCATGTCTACTGATGCATGCACAGGAGCTGAAGAAGAACAAGGAGTCGATTACTTTCCAGCCGGTAGTCACCAAGTTCATGTGAAGCGGGCCAAGCAGATTGGTTCACATACACATACACATCGCCTCACACCCGCAACACACGTGGCATACACATCCTGGGCACAACAACACATGGAAGGCGAAAGGTCATCAACGGCGCTGCAGCTGCTGCTAAGCTTCCAGACGGTAAGTCCTGTTTAGTCCTGTGCCTTTCGCAAGACCGGAGGAGGGAAATCCGCAGTATTTATTCTCCCGCAGTATGCCAACGGCAAATATATATATATATATATATATATATATCATGACTTGGATGGTTCAACAGCACATCAAGGGATGACGGTTGAGTGAAGGTGTGGCAACGACAGCAACATGCCTTCTGCTGCACCAGCTGTCCCCGGCTGCACACATGACATGAGCTGACCATGCTTCTCACCTTGGTTCGTTCACCTTACCTGCGCTATGCCTGCCACCAGGTCCAAGCGGAGAGGAGCAGGCTGTACTCCCAGCTCTCGTCTGGCTTCAAGCAGTACGTTTCCCAGTCCCAGCAGACTAGGGATGAAATCGGTTTTCGTGTGCTCATGGACCACGTGACCAGGGGCTTTGCGGACTGCTCCAGAAAGGTAGACGAGGGTCTGGAGCATGCCTGGGATGGGCCGCAGTGCAGGCTGGCACCAGAGATGTAAACTTCAACCCTTACTTGCCACGGCTAAAGGTGCATCAGCCATACCCCAACTTGCCAACACAACCCAAAGAGGCTTCAAACACACTGCAGGCAGGTGCTGCATTCCTTTTACGCACGGCACAGTTAGCTTTGTACCTAATGTATGGAAAGGGCTTAACACTACGCCTTCACCCGACAATGTTAAGCCCTTGATAATAAGGCTCCGCCGTACGGGCTTGGCAAAGAACATATTGCCAGGCTTGTTGGTCACTATACCCAATCACATTCTGCGACTACGAAACACATCACCAACACCTCCTGGTATTCACAAGAATGTTTTTGTGTGATGTGTTAGCCCTTTCCCTACATTTGTATAAAGCTTGGACTTCTACGGTGATCATGGGACTGTCCAGCCAGGAGCCGGACGAGGGCACATTGGCACATCAGCAGGCATGAGCCTCACAGCACACTGCCTGACAGCTTCAAGCAATGGCAGGTTGAAGACGAAAACCCTTGCCATGGACTTTCTGGAAGCATCTGATTGTGCGCACCGGTCGTCCATTGACCGGCCGATGCCATGCTTCATCAATCAGATTCATGGTGTTATTCATTGCTGTGCTTCATCTTTGTGTGGCACATGGGTACATCTGCAGGCATCAGCCCTCACAGCACACTGGCTGTCTGGTCCGAGCAGTGGCAGGTTGAACACGTCAGATTGACCGCCAAGCAGCGTCGTCATGAACCCTTCGGCCCATGTTGCAGGTGTTGTCTGTTGAGTCTGCCCTGAAGGACCCCCCAGTGGAGCGGACCGACCTAGCTGCACTGCTCAGGAGAGTGCAAGTAAGCAACCACTGGCTGTTGCGAGTCGGCATCATGCGCGCAGCTGTACAGACAGCTCAGATTCGTTCCTGCACACCTCAGAGCTTCCTATATGACACGCATGCACTTGCTGTGCTCATTCGCTAGCCTACCTATCTGTGTTCTGTTGCTTTGCTACCTATCGTTGTGTTACCCACGCTCTTGTTCGCCGTCGCTCTTCTTGATCAGCTCCTGTTGTATCGTGTGCTGTTACTGCTGTGCGGCCTTACCATTACCTTCCATCGCTGTACTGCTACTATGCCGTCTGTGTGGCCTCGCACACATTTTGTGCACCTGAGCTTTTTGTCAGACTGCTTGGTTTTCTGTTGCTTTGGCACAGGATTGTTTTTGCGACCCGGATGTTACCTGGCTGTGTTGTTTACCGTTCAGGAGGGTGAGCGCGAGAAGCTGCAGGTGACGGTCTCCCTGCAGGCCCTGAGGGCGGCCATGGCGCTCAGGGCTGAGCGACGGCGCATGCAAGAGCAGGAGGCGGTTGACAAGGCGGAGAGAGCAGCACAGGCTGAGGTGCAAGGCCAGACCGGCAGTGATGCGCTTGCTGCTGGGCATGTGCATGGGGGAGACGCCCATGCAGGCCACACAGGTAGGTGGATGTGGACTACTAGGCTGACGCATAACTAAATAGCTGACTCATGACTACCAACTAGGGATGCGGGTACAGCTTGTGGCGGACTGGCTTGAGTGACAAGGGGGGAGGGAGCAAGGAAGCAACGCTCTCAGCCGCTTGTGGTTGGTAACTTCATGCTTCAAGCTGCAAAACTTGTGTCGCCCGGCTTCTGTGCATTCTGCATGCAGGCCATGCATGCTGTGCGCATGGGCATGGCGCGGGTGTGGGCAATGATGACGATGAGGGGGTTGAGGAGGCGAGCGAGGAGGAGTGCGATGCGGCGGTCAGGGAGGCACTGCAGAGACTGGACAGGTGAGGGAGGATACACAGCACGTCACCCACGCCGATTCATGGTTTTGCTCTAGGTCTAGGCGCTTAGCTGCCTGCATCACCACCCTGCACAAGGCATGAGATTGATGCCATTGAAAGGGCAAGCATCAGCACATCAGGGTGCGTCAGTACAGGGGTGTGCAGGGAGTATGATTGACCTGTCCCTGAATGCATGCCCCATGCAACTCATTGCCCATATGCCCCATGCACACCATGTGGCCCATGCACACCATGTGGCCCATGCACCCCATGTGGCCCATGCACCTCATGTGGCCCATGCACCCCATGTGGCCCATGCACCCCATGTGCCCCATGCACCCCATGTGGCCCATGCACCCCATGTGGCCCATGCACGTCATGTGGCCCATGCACCCCATGTGGCCCATGCACCCCATGTGCCCCATGCACCCCATGTGGCCCATGCACCCCATGTGGCCCATGCACCTCATGTGGCCCATGCACCTCATGTGTCCCATGCGCCCCATGTGCCCCAGGCGCCCCATGTGCCACACAGGTGTGTCGCCATCATCAACGATGCATTGGAGGAGGTGCGCTACGAGGTGGCAGAACTCAGGCAGGAAGAGTAACGGTGGTGCTGAACTTCGTCTCTTCAGTACAGTTGTGGTGTGGCTATGTTTTGGTTTTCTTGTATTCACAGCTGGTCCGTGCATATCGTATGATATGTTGCAAAGACACAATTGGCTTGTTTTTTTTTCCACCCAGGAACCGTGCCGCTTGTAATGACATACGTCATTTGCACCCTGCTACCAATGAGCTTTCCTGGCTTCATGATTGTCAGGCGCGTGATTCTAGGAGAAGTTTTGTGCCTCGCTGCAGTACCGTGCGTTGAACCATGAGAAGCCATGTAATGAGGATGACTAGTTGTCAGTGGTTTACCAGCAGCTTAAACCCTCAGCACGCTTGCCATAGGATGGACATGATGCTCGGCCCCACACATGTACGAAACAAACTCTGCCACTTACAACTGCGTCCAGAAACAACGCGGTTCAACCAGTCTGCTCATTCTGTTGCACAACAGTGTAAAATAATGTTGACAACGTTATGGCGTATGGTATGTTTACAAGTGCGTGGGGTGGTGGGTTTACAATTGCGTGGAGGGGCCCATAGCTGCACACTGCACGAAAACGCCTGACTGGCAAGGTGAGGTGGCAATGTATTCAAGCGAGTTAGAGATGTGGCTTAATGCCTCAGAGCTGGCACTTGTCCTCCAAAACTCAAATGCGGGTGCGATCGATTCAGCGGCAACAGTCCGTTGGGCGAGTTGGGGCTGTGCACAGACGAGTGGTGGTGGTGCGTGAGAGCGGGCGGCAGGCGCGTGTCGGCGGGGAAGAGCGAGGCGGAGGGCTCCACGAAGGTGGGGTAGGTCTTGAGCCGGAGGCGGTCCAACTCGCTGGCCAGCGCGCGGACCTGCGCGTGCGAGGGACACGCATGGCAGTCAGATCACGACCAGTTGGAATACCAGGCAAGGTATCTGGTACTAGCTGTATATATTCAAGCCCTAAGCCCTAAGGACGAGCTGTTATCGCAAAGGCTGCTGGAACAGCTCACAACGCCAAAACGCAATCAGTGCATGCGCCATACTCTTATACCTATACCAGAGGGCCCGACTGCAAACACAACAAAGATTGAACAATTCTAAGAGCCGCCGTTCGAACAGTCATCGGAGGTAGATATGCCAGAAGCTCGGCTCCAGTAAGTACGCGGCCGTATGGTACTAGTGTCTCATGCGATTTGTTGTGCTGTACATTTCAATTCATATTCCTGTTGCGCTTTTTCAAACGCTCTTCCTATGAACAGGAGGCAATGTCTTCGCTTGAGCCTCACCTCTTGTGCTTGTGCCATGGCTATCTCCTTGAGCTTCTTGTGGGTGACCAGGGAGCGCATCTTCTTGCCGGCCACCTCGTTGCTGTCGGCCATACTCGCGCGCAACCGCTGCTGCTCCTCGAGGACCTGCGCGTCATCATCGTTGATAATAGTCATTACAACACACGTAATGTGGATCAAGACAGTGTGAAGGGTAGCAGGGGCTGCCGCTCTGCTTGATGGTTGCTGCCAGGAAAATCACGAAGTAAGGAGCAAAGGTTTAGTCCGCAAAAGCCATGACAGACTTTACCGAGCATTGCTCAAATACATTTACCCATAGTCACAGGGTTCAATAGTCAAAGGGTTGGAATAGACAATAACTATGATCAGGAACAGGAGGTAATGTTTATGCAGAATGCAGAATGCAGGCCACCAGGCAAGTGGGGGTATCCTATCAGCCAGCAGAATCTCCAAACATCTGCGGGGGTCTGCTTCCCTTCAACCAATCCACCCACCTTTTGCAGCTGTACCAGATGCCTTGCCACCTCCGTGTTCTGGTTGGCCTGCGTCTGAACGGTGTGGCCGGTTCCCCGCAGCGCTCGCGCGCGGTCAAGCAGGGCCTGCGGGCAAGGCACGGGTAAGCGTCAGGCAAAATACAATCAAAACATAGAAATTGGGGACGAGCCTGTGGTGGTACGATTACTGAGATCTGATGTCCACACATCATCGACTAAAACAGTACAAGTGACCTATGGTATACTCGAGCTCTGATGCACACTCATTACATCACATCACATAGCTGACCACACAACTCGGGACCTCTTCAGAGCTGCTACAATATCCAATCCAGGCGCAGCAGTGCTGATCATGCAGTGCCTTGTCAGCAGGGGAGACACCACACTTTCTCAGCCCTGCTTAGAACGCTCACCTTTCTGTGCAGCTTTTCCCTCTGTCTGGCTAGGTTCTCGAGGGAGGCCTGTTCGTTGGCGCTCTGCAGCTTATCAGCAGCCCTTGCCTCCTGACCTCCCTTCTGATAGGCAGCCTGCGGGGTAGAGAAAACAGATCAGACAATCAATTACGCCTGGCAAAGCTCTGATAACGTCCGGGTACGAATTATGTAGATTTGAATTAATCTCAACCCACAAGAGCACCTCACTCTAAAGGATATCGTATGGGGCCCTCATGTAGCGCATGACATGACATGTTATGTGTGGAATTGCAGCAGCAGCAGCAGCAGCACGTGCCCACCTGCATGTCGCGTGTCACGTGCATCAGCTGCAGGTCCCTGACCGTTTCCCTGAGCTCCTGTATCCTCAGATCGCATCTCGCCGCCTCCCACTTAAGCTGGTGCATGCCTCGGCAAAAGTCCTTGATATGACGCAGCACCTCAACCTTGCGCTCACCCTGCATGGAGGGGGCATGGCAATACATGTCGTGATCATGGGTGGGATTCAAGTCAGTGCGCATGAATAACTCTTCCAAAACATCCCTGCTAAACATAGCGAAATGGAAGCGATGTTTTGTTGGAAGCAAAATAGTGACACCGTCAACTGATGTGCTCTGTAGTGAGCTCTGGCCTTCAGAGCAAGAGCTTCTGGGCATGTTGCTGTACTGTGCACGTCCGCCTGTGCATGGAAAGAACACCTGGAATTTTCCTGCTTTGCGGCAAACATACGAATGCCATACAATGATGATGATGATGATGATGAACCTGATCTGTAGTACGTGCTAGTTCTGTTAGTTTACCTTGGCTCTGACTGCCGTGTTGAGCCCCTCCACCCTGTGCCGGTGCACCAGCAGTGCCTGCGCCTCGTCTGAGGCAACCAGCTCACACGGACCAGGGCACACCTGAGGGAAGGAAACGGAAAGAAACAGGCAGAAACGGTAGTGGAACTCGGTCAGGATACTTGATTCTCTGCTCTGGCAGAGGGAGTCCAACAAACCGCAGGAGAAGCAAGGAAGACGTGAGAACGGATGGAGGGGTTGAAAGACAGGCAGTTGATGCAAAGGCTTCGCCGCTGTGGCACATAACTGAAGCGTTTTGGCAGTCAACATACTTCTTTCCTGACACGTGGCGGTTTTGCAGCGATTGCCACTTGATTACATAATCTCAAAGCCTGCTTAGTGAGTGGCTGCTATGCTGAGAAACGTCCCTTGCTGGTGTCCCCCTACCTCCACTTGTCCCGCCTTGAGTCTGAGCTGCAGCACACAATCCTGCAGGGCGGTCTTGCGAGCGGTGCGCAACCGCTGGACCTGCGAGTGATTTTTTGAATTTTTGAATCACATGATTGCATGCAAGCTCAACGTTCCTGACAGCATGTCAGCCTCGGTTTGCTCAACATCCTGTGTGTGCGGCAACGAAATTGTTGTCAATACAGTTGGAAGCGTCAAGTCTTCCAACACAATGAATTCCATTTGACAGTAGTGATCACAACCCGGAAGCTGGTTGACCAGGCCGTGGTCGCACCCATGCAGACATTGTGGCCCTACCTCAGCCAGTGCTTGGTCAGCGGACGCCTGCAGGGCAGCCACGGTTGCCTCCAACTGGGGCACTTCGAGTCGCAGCACGGCCGTGCCACCATGCAACCGACGGATCTCACTCTCTCCCTGAACCTGCGAACGCGACAAGCATGACGCAGGCGATCCAAGGCAGTCGTACAGGCACCACATGCTCTTCAAACCAAACAGATCATGCAGAACGCCCGCAATCCACCCAGTTGAGCAGCCAATCAAGCAGCCGACCGAGCAACAGCTTTACCGACCGAGCGAGCCAGCGATTACGGACCAGCCGACCATGACGGAAAGGAAACCAGCCACACTGGCTCTCCAAGCCGGTGAACTCATTCACAATAGAGCGATAACCTACCAACATTTGATCGACCGGCTGACCGATAGTGACCCACCGCTGACCCGGCAACGATATAACGGCCCACCTTTGCTGCCCTGTACGCTTGGAATCGTATCCACACTTCCTCATCCAGTCCGTCGGGGGCCAGGGAGTCGTCCAGCTGCTCCGGCTCCCCCTCCAGGTGGGACGGAAGCGCCCCTGGTCACACAAACAGCAACTAGGGTTTAGTGGGGTCAGGCAAGAGCGGGTCATTATCATGGTGCCAGCATGGCAAACAGCAACGTGATTGAATAACATTTGATACCCTTAACTCAAAGTGTACATTGGCAGAGGCTCTTGTCGCGCCAAAGGCCAAACTTCTAATGAAATCACAGCTCATGACGCACCTGGTTCCCGTGAGCTTGAGGGTATGAGTCCCGCTACATTGGGTGGCAGCTCGGGCCAGGGGTCGTGCGTGCTCAGCTGCGCCTCCTGGGCCTGGGGGTGGGCCATGACTGCCTGCAGGGGGCTGGGCGGGCGG